>JAGXEW010000844.1:0-46294 GCA_030684275.1 Acipenser oxyrinchus oxyrinchus
CTGTGTCAAGAGACTGTTGCATGATCTTGGTTGGTGGTTTGTAAACAACTTCTTTCATTTTTGTACTGCATATACAGTATGGTATTATCACCCACAATATCTTTATGAAAAATTAAAATAATATTACGTGGATAAACAATTTTAATAGTATTATTAACCATGGAATTAGATGTTCAGATTCAGGTGTTCAGAATATGGTGACACACATACTAACTACCGGTAGGTTGCTACGGAATCAGTTCTGTTTCTTAAATCTCTGTTGTCCTACATTCCCCAATCTTAGTACTTCTAAGCTTGGGAACAGGAGTTTTATATGTGCATGTACGTATAACTTAACAGTAGCTACGTATAGCCTACTCAACATCATTATCAGATAATACAGTAGCTGCTGGACTAACAGTGGTGCTGCCATTTTATGGTAGTGAGAGCCTGTGCTAGTCTGACTGTTTAGGCCTTCAACAAATCTCCTTTGTAGAGAGGGTGTGAAATAGCTGTTGTCTATTTAAGGCAGTCTAAAAATGTTTGTCACGTTGACAGTGTATGTGACCTGCTAGATTTGTCTTGGACACAGCTTAGTACATTTCTATTTTTATACTATTGATTTTAAATAAATATGTATTTGATACAATTGATGTTTTGTTCCAATTTGATAGAGTAGTTATAGTATAGTGCCTGCCCAGAAGCGTGTGTGTGACCCCCATCCATTGCAATGCAGCCCACCACCCTAACCACTGAGTAACTTGCTTACGGGTTGTTTGGAAACCTGTGTGCAGAGTTGTAGTCAAGGGGTATACTAATGTTCAGTGATGAACTACTTTTTTGGGCACGTTTTCTTCTTTAGAAAACTAGTTTATTGCCCAAGGGTGCACAAAGGAGAACCGCAAGTTCATTTTATTGCAAAAACATTATTACTGGGTAATTTGTTATGCTATAGGAGCAGAGTGCACTGTAAGGGAGATGGGCTGTTAATTGAAAGGGCACCAAGTGAAAGTGTATTAATATCTCCGGGAAAAAGAGAGATGCTTAGGCATTTCGGATTAACTTGTATTTATTGCTCCAAGAAACAAAAGAGTTTAGATATTACAAAAAATACTGAATTTACTTGCTTCGTCAATCTAGTCCAATCACATTGACACAGTGCAATAATAAAATAGCAGAACCTTGTGCAACTAAGTCACCTTCACAATGTAATTTCAACATATGATTGACATTTAAAAGGGTACTGTTAATTCTGCTTTTACTAAACTTTTGTTAACAACCTTATTCTAAGGGGCCACCTGGAAATGACATTTTGTACTTTCTTTATGTTGGGTTGTGTGAGATTAACACCAATTTGTCATTATTGTACTAATTATTATTATTATTATTATTATTATTATTATTATTATTATTAGTAGTCGTAGTAGTAGTACAAATAAAATTAACATTCAACTTGTATAGGATATATATGCATCACATCTCTCTGCATGATCGGTCAGCACAGCCTTACCATTTTTACTATATTTGCAGCCTTACCATACAATAGCATTTTAAAAAATAAATAAATAGATAGCGAAGACAATAAATTCTGGAGTACTATAACTGTGATAGAACAGAATGTTTCAGTATGTGTGAATCCTGGCATGATTCACAGTAACTGGCACATTAAATTTGTGATCAGGCATTTGGCATCACAGGAGATGTGCACATTTCTGCTTATAAAGGGATGGCTGCCACCAGCAGGTGCCTCGGGCACCGATTTAAACTCGGGAGCTGGCTGCTGTAACCTGTGCGAGGCGTCCAGAGGCTCAGGGGCTCAGCCAGTATTGTTGTAGTTGCAGTTGCAGATTTAATGAAATTATACATGTATCTCTGAGGATATCCAACAGATAATGGCCAGGCAAACACACCCACCACCATGTCTATTATAAGTTACACACTGTGAGTAACAGAAAATAAGATTTCTGATGGACCAGTAATGTTAAAACTAATAAATACAAATAAATCTGAAAAGCCTTGACTATTCCTTATTGGTGATGTCAGGGATAGTCAAATCTGAACACTGTACACTGAGGGGTGAGAGTAAATGTGAAAATCTGGACTATGTAGGCAAACTTGAGTTGTCAACATTTTGAAGACTACAGTTTTGAAAGCTGGTAGACAGCATGGATTAATGTCATATTTTAACAGAAAGAAAGCACATTTTACTGTGCAATTGTACACTGGGGCACGGAAGTGTTACATCTTTTTAATTATTAGTTAGAGATAGCATCATAAAAATAAAAACAGCATGCATATTGTTGTACGTGTTTTAGAGACAGTTAAAGAAGCATACACTCTTGCTAGAAGAGTTGTGGGGATGTGAAATAAGCAATTTATGCTAAGCATTAGAACCACCTTCTGGCTGAAGGTTACACACTCAGCACTTAGACATACGGGAGGCTTATACTTTGATCACCACAGCAGACTTTCCACAGTCACTTCAGCGCCTCTTAGTAACCACTGTAACCACTTCAGATTCTTTGTCTTAACAGGCGACATACTTTGTGTTTATAATTTAGGAATATTTGTCTTAAATATTTAATGGCTTAAAAATAGGAAAAAAAATCATTAACCATTTTACAAGTCAGAACAGTAAGTCAGGGACTGACGATGCATGTTTAAAGCACTTTTCATATGCGTGAAAAGAAGTATCATCTTAAAATCAGTTTAACCATTTTGCTTATAAATTATTTAATAATATAAATGCACATGCATGGCTCTAAGACTCAACTATGTTAGGCATTATCTGATAATGTTTTTGTGAATGTGTAGCAGATAATTACAAGACTAACTTTGGTTCAGTTATTGTAGTTAGATAAGTAAAGAGATTACATTAATCTGGCCTATTTTTAAAATTAAGCCTTCACTTGACCAGGAGCCTTCCGGTTAAGTGTGTGGTGCCATATTCTACTAAACACACTTGGTTAACCCCTCCCCAGGGTTTTTTGTTTCCTTAGATCGACCTGAGACATTCCAGTGCTTGTGAGAAAACATTTTTTTGGATTTTGAAAGGCAGCCATAAATTCTCTGAAACAAGCTAAAATGAAAGCACTGTCATTTTGTGTGTATCTGTTCCATTTTATACCAGTATGAACTCTAGTGTGCAGATATAATTATAATTATCAAGCCTCTTCTATTCATTCCCTTGATGGTGAGAAAATGGTCCAAACAATGTGTGATTTAAAACATTTTTTAGAAAATATTATTATTGACTGCGCGCAAATTCAAACTGAGAATCATTGAGGCGTTAACATAAGCTTTTATTAAAATCAACAATATTGCATGCACAGTTTATGTTGTTAATTATGTTACATTCAAACTGCATAAAGGCTGAATGTAGTATTGCCATCGTGAGGCCATTGCAGGTTTATTAAAACATCACTGATGCCGGTGCCTATACAGTCACTGAGGGGAATCTGATACATTAATTGGTGCCGAAACACTGTTGTAATTAAAAGCAATTCACAGTACTGCATTGCATTAACCATAAATACCAGAGGAAATGCTCATTTAGATTGGGGGAGAACTAAATAAATTGGTGCCTTAGAATATATTAGAAAACAGTACATGTGCTGCACTTAGGAGTGTTTATTGTTTTAAATAGGGTTATGCAGCTAACATCTAAATATTTCTTAGCCAAATAACCCATATACTTGCTTCAAATGTTAAACAAAAAAGTTGTAATGTGATACATTACATGTATTTCATTACACTCATTTTAGAAATTAAAAAAAAAACACAATACAAATAATAAAATAATAACCCCATATTCATCAGTTACTGTAGTCGGTATTAAGTTTTAGATTTAAAACATCACTGAATATAGATTATGCAGACCTAGCTTGAAAAGCCATTTTGTCAAACAAACAAACAAACAAAAAATATAGCCAATACTATGACTACTACTACTAATAATAATAATAGTTATAATAATAATAATAATAATAATACACATGCAGGAGGAAGTAAAAGGAAGTAATTGCAGAATAATGTAGTTTAACATTATTATATTTCAATTCTAATGGAATGATTCTCCACTAGCAAGTTATGCATGTAAGGAGAATCAGCACTGGTTACTGTTATTGAAACAGCTGCTGGTCTATGAATACCCCACGTGTTTGGATAATAATATCAGGCCACCTGAGGTCTTTTATCAGAACCATCCTGGCTTGCAGTATTCAATGGCCTTTAATCTTGCTCTTACCCTGGCTGCTTCTCAGCTTGCCTGGCAGCTTGCTCCAAAGTCTCCTTTTGCAGCCCTATAGCTTTTCGTGTTTTCCTCTTGGTCTCCACCTTATGCTTGGAGGGTTTGAGGATAAGATTTAGTTGCACTCAGAATTACTCAGAATTCCAAATGCAATTGAAGTGGTCCAAACTTGCTTGTTTCGATTTTCCATATTAAAAAGTCAAATTTTAAACAGCTTATTTTACAATGATATACATTTAGTTTGTTAAATCTTAAGAATGAATGTTGCTGTACCTTAGCATTATTCTAAGCTTTTTTCTAAATGTATTTATTGTATAAATCATGAATGTACAGCTAAGATATATTGCAGCATTTTTTTTCTGGTACCAGTATACTGTTTTCTAACAAAGTGGTCTGTATTTTTGTTCACCTCTCAGAAGTGATATACATTTATATTTATATATTAATGTACCATATTTATGTAAATGTGGTTGTAACTCTCTAAGACACCAATGATCTAATAATCTCAACAGTTTATTGGTGTTTCCAGATCAGCTGCTCCCATGAAAGCTGCTTCCTTTGTTTTATTCAGCCTACTCAGTGGTGATGGGTGGGGTGACCGGCATTGGACAGGTGTTTTACTGCACTTATAAGCAGGATGAAATACAAAGGGCTTGAAGAATCAGGTTACTTTTCTAAACCAATACGTCAGTCATAGCTACTGTACAAATCACAATTAGCCATGTACAGCTAGTAAGGACTATCCAAGGTCATTGTAAAAGAATGATTTAGATGCCCATTTTTTGTTATCTTTATAAAGTATTTCATGTGAAGCCATGCTGTATAAATTATGATTATTATTATTATTATTATTATTAATAATTAAAAATATTAGTTTATTTAGCAAACGCCTTTATCCAAGGCGACTTACAAAGACTAGGCTGTGAGAACTATGCATCAGCTGCAGAGTCACTTACAACAATGTTTCACCCGAAAGACAGAGCACAAGGGGGTTAAGTGACTTGCTCAGGGTCACACAGTGAGTCAGTGAGTGAGCTGGGATTTGAACCAGGGACCTTCTGGTTACAAGCCCTTTTCTTTAACCCCTGTGCATCATTCCAAGACTTGATTCTGCTGATTGATGCTCACTTTGAGTAATGGAGCATGCAAAGATTACATTTAATTGTGATTTGGAAAATAATTTATGATGACCATGATAAACAAGAGACAATGAAGTATAGGCTGGGTGGAAATGCTAAGAGGCTGGCGTTGAAATATTGATTGAGTTAACTTAGAGTGATTAAAATTAGAAAATCATTCTGTAGAACTTTAGCAAAAGACATGTAGCATGTAGTGAACAAAGAAGAATGCAGTTTTTTTTTTTCTGTAATGCCTGTTTAATTGATCATTACAAATGTTTTCTGGGATACTGTGCATCTTTGTATTCTATATTCTGGAAAAGGATGTTTCCATAAATCTTCAGTTTTGTCTTGCGTGTGTTTTTAAAACAGGTTGTGGTGAATGCAATGTGACGTTAGAGTTCTTCTGGGGTATATTCAAGTGAGGGAAGGACTGAAAGTAATTTGAGGGTTGTTTGGAGCCATGTTGTTAATAGTTAAAGATTATGCAGGTTCATATGTCGTTTTTATTTCTTTTTTGCATTTTCTTTATTATTTAGGTGTTTGCAATCATTTTGACTGGTTTGAGGTCTGTTGCTCTAATATTTAGTTATTATTATTATTATTATTATTATTATTATTATTATTATTATTATCTGACCTTCAGCTTGTCTGGGAAATGCTAAGTGCCAGCCCTGAACCGCCTTCTTCATTACAGTCAAATCATGTGACTTTCAACTCTGTGGGCCCAATCTGCTCTCTGTCCATATACATGTTGAGCTTTACTGGCAAAGTTGAAAGGTAAAATTGTCACACGATTTGAATGGAATAACGCTTTTCCATATTGTCTAAACGCAGCTCAAAGTTATGCAAGGGCAGATTTAGTCAATATACTGTATATTGGAGCAACAGATGCCAGAACCACTTAGAATGCGTACAAACACTATAGTACAAGAAATTCAAATGGCATTCAAAAATCACGAAACTACCAGATCACAAAACTAATAGCTTACTGGTTTTAAAATCATACAAGTCTGATATAATATAAATATAACGTATTGAATCATTTCATTTTTAAATAGGATTGCTTTTCTGTCCTGCTGTAGACTGTATATAACATATTCCTGGTCCTGTCAAAAGCCTCTTAATGTGTTTGTTCACAGTATCTGTCTGTTCTCTTTCAAAGCACTCTCTCTTCTCCTATAAAAAATAATTCTGTGCCAAAGGACTAGGATTTTAAATCAAACATTAAACAAATGCAGTAACTCCACTCCAGTAGTGGTCCAGTTGGATTTGTGTTATATAGCTTGTTGGCATCTCTTAAATGTACTCTTTTCCATTTACTTGAGGTTCAGAGGCAGGGATGCAGGCATCCAATCAGCCGTGCAGTTTCAGGGCACAGTCTCGTGAGATTCAGGCTGTTCCTGCCTCTCTCAGGCTCTTAGCAGTACAAGCAGCTGCAGTATTTATGGATTGTTCATCTATTTAGCTCTATATAAAACACACAGATCATTGTAAAATATACTATTTGGCCATACCCAGTGTTCATTAAGTGGCAAATATACTAGATTTAATTCTAAACCAAATATTTTTACATCTCATTAGCATATCCCCATAAGCCACTATAATTTTGTACAAGTTTTACTTTCACTTGGACTCAGGTGTATCCCTCCTACTTTTTTTTGCTGGTTTGATCTGCTGTCTCCTCTTCGTCTACTCTGCAATGTTGTTTTCATCTGGGGTGAACAATAACTACTGTACAGAAAAATAAAATAAAATACAATACAAAGATTCTATCATGTATTTATAAAATACGTTTCTTTTTTTTTTTACATAACCCTCCCTTGCCATTACATCATATGAATACACATGAATACTTCATTTTCTATGTTAGAAAGGATAATAGTATGGTGTTTTTTCAAAGTTGGCTTATGTTTTCATTGTCGTTTTGATGTCTCCCTGGTTGGGCAGGCACAGCAGCTGCCTTAGTAATGTTTCTATTTTAGCACTCAGATGTATCAGAAAGGTTGTGCATTATATAACAAGGCATTTTCATTGTTATCTTTTAAAAGAGATCTTAAAATGAGCTGCTGAACTTACCCTGTCAATTTACTTCAAAGTATTACCAAAATATCTAAATTAAGATATTTGTACAGATATTTGTCTTTTGTACAGAATAATTTAGCCAACCAGTACAGTAACAAAAGAACATAAGACAAGTTTGAGAACGAGAAAAGGCCATTCGGCCTATCAAGGCTCATCCCTTGTTAGCACACCATTATCCCCTACTGTCAAAAATCTATTAAAAATTACATCTGTGTAATTTAAATATATACTGTTTAAACAAGATTATCAGACAGATCCGATCTGAAATAAACACAATACTGTATCTCTCAAAGTTTGCTAAAGAATCTCCAGAGGACAAACCAGGTGCCGTCAATCACAGACTGCACACTGCACACTGATTGCTGCACTGCTGGGTAAAACTGGTAATCCATCACAGACACTTGCACGTCAGGATTAATGATGCTAATCTCCATTTGTAAACTCAGTGTGTTTACTCAGCAGTATTCTCAGCATTACTGGTTGAGCACTGCCTGCCTATTACACTGTGCAGTATTATACCAATGGAAAATCACAGACACCTGCATGTTATTATAGGACATGAGTAATCAGTACATTCTGAATGAACCGTGTCTTTTGTTTTAACTCATGTACACGTTGTAGTAAAGGTTTTTGGATTAGAGAGGCAGCAAATGTGAGTGTAACATGTGAGGGGTTGGCTGGTGGTCACATAGCTGTCAAAGGTGAATGAAACAAATGTATATTGTAAACTGCGGTACCTCTAGTGATTTTGCCCCAATTGAATCTGTAGCCTAAACCTGTGTAAAACAGACTGTATACTGTGCATTTACTGTGTTTTATCATGATTTATCATACTTATCTGTGTTTTTACCAAACTTGACTGCAGTTCAGTATGCTTTTGACAGGAAAGGCCACCAGATGGACATAGTTGGTAAAACAGTTAAATCTGGACTTGCAAAATTAACATCAGACGCTATTAAAATATTAAATGGAATGCTGCAACTGATAGCCAAGACAAGTATGCCAGCCCCTCCTCGTTACTAAACCTCACACTAACCACCTGGGGGGATGGAGGTGGCATTAGTCTACATTTTACCCATAAATACAGCTCAGGATCTCATAATCGACATTGATTTGGATATTGACTTAGGTGTTGATTTGGGTGCATTATCCCTGCAAGATTTCTTTCAAAATTGATTTATCAGATTTAAGTTACCACTGTTTTATGACTGGCACAGTAAATAAGCACTTCATTGGATGTTTCTTAACAGCAGTTATCTTGTGCTGTTCACACAGACCAGCATGATGTGGCTTTGAATCTACAGTAAAATGATGTTCTCTGAATAAAACAGTGCATATGAACTTTATATATTTAGATATGGTAACCACAGTGCCACATCCTAAAAAAAATCAGACAGCTTAAACATGAATGGATCGTTATGTAACTTTATGAATGGATCGTTATGTAACTTTATGAATGGATCGTTATGTAACTTGAGATTCCTGATAAATATTAAATGTGAAGGACTTCTTCAGAGTGAATAAGTTATTTATTATTGTTACAAATTGTATATAACATTTCTCTGCAGTGCATCTAAAATCAGTTTTATATGTATGGATACTGTATTCTTTCTTTTTCAGAGAGTGTTGTTTATTACATGTGCAATGGCAGTAAAAGCATGGTTTCTGCCTATAATGTTAAAATAAGGATTAGTATTTCTTACAGGGCAGTATTTTATAGGCTGCATTGGAGCACAGTGGTTATGTGTAACATTTTGTAACATTAATCCATGCTATCAGCAAGTTTATTACTGTCCCTGATGGATAGTGACATTTTAGTATTGCTGATGGCAATAATATACTGTAGTCCAGTACTTGATTTCTTCTTTAATTAGGTATGTCATCAGTCTCTCACATATTTTGGGGAGGCAATATTTTTAGGCAAATATATTTTATTTAAGATTCATCTGGCTTTCACCCTTCGGCAACTTTTATGAATTCTATAATTTATTGTGGCAGTTATTTATTAGAAATGTTTTGCACACTGAGGGTAATTTCAATCACATGCCCTCAATGAATGCTCATTAGTGCTTTCAGTTTTTATGATCAAATAGCTGTACAACTGTGACAGTGTCCAAAAAAACAGAAAAGTGGATTTTAGCCATTAGTTTTAGATTGAGGACAGAGTAAAATCCCCTTTTAAGGGCCTTCCTGTTTTAGTTTCAGTAAGCTTTTGGGTTCTATTGATTTTTAAATGGGAAGTACTATATTGTACAATGGCACTCTTTAGGCTATCTACAATTATTTACATTGTGTTGCATGCTTAATAATATAATAGATAACAAAATGATTTGAAAAAGTAATAGAAATATTATTTTCCTATAGATGATACTTTCTCAAAGTCACCAGTTCACAGACATACAGGGGGGATTTATCTGTTGTACAGAAATGAAGCTTGGTAGTTAGCAACAGCAGACATTAGGGAAGACAATGTAATTGTTGGCATTTTGCCGCTTATGAGGTGCCATAGCAAGCAAGCTCAATCTTTATAGACATATGTCTGAAGAACCCACAGATGGTGTAATGAATTGGCATCTTAGCCTACTGAATTGAATGGAAAGGCAAGAGCTGGATGTGAACCACAAACCATACAGTTCAAAGACGAACGTCTTACCATTCAATTAAATAAAGCTTAGCAGTCGAGAGGTAAGTATGTGTGTAATGCTGATGTCAGCATTATTAACTGATTAGCAGTGAGAAGAAGATTCATTACAATGTGTAGGAAATAACAGCTACCCACACATACACACAAACATCAAGATCTCGCTACAGTACCTCCAACTAATTAAAACCCCATAGCAGTTGAACAAAGCAGAATTAGTCTTTGTGGTTACTATAATTTAAGTTTATAGTAACCACAACCACAACAAAGTCATATAGAACAAACAACACATTCTACCACTAAAGCAATGTTGCAAAAAGTAAAAATGTAGTTACTGCTAGAATAACAGGCTCAAAACTAATAGTTTACAGTTTTGCTAAAAGGAGCTGTTTTATTATCTGTATACAGTACAGCTGTATTGCAGTCTTTGACTACTGTGTCTAATGCTACTTCCATTCAGTTTACTTCCAATAATAAAACTCCATGAGAAGTTCCTTTAATAATGTACTTTTTACACAGTGTATTGTCTCCAGATATAAGGGAAGGAGGATCAACAAGGAGTAATCAGTATTTAGTGCTTCTCAACTCAGCACAAAAGGCAGACCGATGCAGACAATTATACAGGCTGAATATTTTCCATAAGTCCTTTATGTCCTTCATCCCACAGTTGTATTACCTAAAGCTGTACTCCACTTCCACAGCAGCCAGTGAACAGTACATTATTCACAAATGGGTTGATAATAAATCAGAATACTTCTACACCACCTTTCATGTCAGGCATCCCAAGGCACTGTGCAAGCTATAGAACCAACTGAAAGGTTCACTTCTAATTGTAGGGTAACCATCTGCCCCAGTTTTCCCTTGATAGTCTTGGTTTTGAGACACAGCAGGTGTCTGAGGATTGCAGTATGCTTTCCAGGAAAACAAGGGAACATTCCAGGTTACAATCACATGCAATGTGTGTCATGGCACTGCACAAGGGCTGCCCCAAATCATCAGCAGTTGCATCAGCATCCATGTAGATAATGCAGCAACAACACAGTGCTAGTAATTTGAGCATGTTTTGCTGACTGATTAGGTTACCTAAGACACATTATTTTTGCAAGAGGTACAAAATGAAATTTATAATTAAAGTTCGGGAGGAGGGTCAGACACCAATCTCCGCATCACCAAATTGAATCATTCAATTTACACATTAGCTAATTAAATTGTTAGCACTATAAATACCCTCTTCACTTATCTCTCAGTTGCGTTTTGATTTCATCGTAACCCACCACCTCCCCATCTCCACCTTTCTTAATAACAATTTTATGTTTTATCAATGGGGTCTCAACCTCATCCAGTCGGCCAGGCAGCGAACCCTCAAACCAAGTTAGGTTTGATGCCAAATGAATGTGTATATACAGCATACTTTTCTGTAAAATCGCATACTCCGCATTCTCTACAATAAATATTTGTACTAAAACATTTTGTGATTGGTGTTTGTCCCGAACTACTGAAATATCAGTTGGTTATGAGTATAGTAAAATCATATACTTTAAATGTATTCTTATTAAATGATGTTGTAGTCCTTTGCAGTAATATGTTAGTATAATTATTATTATTATTATTATTTCTTAGCCGACACCCTTATCCAGGGCAACTTACAATTGTTACAAGATATCACATTATTCTTACATACAATTACCCATTTATACAGTTGGGTTTTTACTGGAGCAATCTAGGTAAAGTACCTTGCTCAAAGGGTACAGCAGCAGTGTCCCCCACCAGGTATTGAACCCACCGGTATGGATTTCACAACAGCTACAGTTACTGTATAAGCTACATGCATTTATGTTATTTACAAAAATTATTGAATACACATAAATAGGTTGATTATTTGCCATACTGTTTTTATTAAAATGTAATAATCAAAAAACAAATGAATGGATGAGAAATGCACAATCAGATATGGGTTTATCTTTTGTTATTATTTGCTGCACAGCTTAGCCTTCAAGGTCAAAATGCCGTCCAGCATGGCTCCGTCCACTGGACTGTATTTGGGGCAACCTTCCCAGTTAGGTCCATCAAAGGGACGGCTATCGAGGTGAAGTTTGGGATAAACTTCCTATAATAGGCAACTAAGCCCAAGAAGAAGCACACCTGGGTTTTAGTCTTGGGGACCAGACAATCAGCCAAGGCCTGAACCTTTGCAATCAGCGGTCTGATTTGTCCGCCCCCCAATCGATATCCCAAATACTCTGACTCACTCTTCCCAATTGCACACCTCTTCAGGTTAGTAGTGAGTCTTGTCTCCCCCAAGGATTGCAACACAGCTGCTACCCTAAGCAGATGATTCTACCAATCCATGCTGTGAATGACCACATCATCTATGTAGGCAACAGTGTATTATTATTATTATTATTATTATTTATTTCTTAGCAGACACCCTTATCCAGGGCGACTTACAATTGTAAGCAAATACATTTCAAGTGTTACAGTACAGGTAATACAATAAGAGCAAGATAAATACAATGACAAGTTCAAGCAAGTACAAGTGTGACAAAATACAATTCAATACAGCAGATAAGTGACAGTGATAGTTACATCAAGATATGATTAAATACCAAATACTACAGTTTAAACATATGGCAGGTTACAGTACTCTAAAGTACAGGATTAAATGCAGTAAAGTAGGGGGCAGGTAAGAGTAAGTAAAAGCAAATTTAAGGAAGGGTGAAAGTGTCCCAGGGGAAACAGAGGAGTTCTACAGGTGCTGTCTGAAGAGGTGAGTCTTAAGGAGGCTGGAATGTGGTCAGGGACTGGGCGGTCCTGACATCTGTAGGTAGGTCATTCCACGTCTGCGGAGCGAGGGTGGAGAAGGAGCGGGCTCTGGAGGCAGGGGCGTAGAGGAGGTAGAGCCAGTCTTCTAGTGCCAGCGGAGCGGAGAGGTCGAGTGGGGGTGTAGGGAGAGATGAGGGTCTGGAGGTAGCTGGGTGCAGTCTGGTCAAGGCATCTGTAGGCTAGTACAAGAGTCTTGAACTGGAGTACAAGAGTCTTGCTGATGGGGCTGCATGGTACAGCCCATCATCCGCTGGGAAGTGGCTGGAGCTCCATGAAACCCGAAAGGCAGTGTGGTGAAATGGAATAACCCGAAGGGAGTCAAAAAACACAGTTCTTTCCCGAGACTCCTCAGGAAAAATCTTTCCAGCATCTGGTATGGATAAAATGTCAATTTTTCATAGACCTTTCGAAAGTCAATGCAAAACTAAGTCGTTCCATCCGGCTTGTCGACTAGCACGACTGGAGTGTTCCATTCACTCTGGGATTCTTCTACTACTCTCATTTTGAGCATTTCCCAGTCTCAGTATGGTGGTGAGCTACGTTAGTGCGCCCCAGGACAGGAAAGAACACATCAGGAAAGGCCGCCACCAAATCCTGGGCTGGATGTCTCTGTTCTGACTTCAGATTGGCCCCAATCTGCAGAGTGTCAGATTTCATCAGAGCAGAGAGATCAGGCACCAGATATGTGATGCCATTGGCTGGCATAATTAGCAATGACTCCCTCTGCAGCCAGGCCTTCAGGAGGTTTACGTGATAAATATGTGTTTCCCTCCAGCATCCTGGTTGGCGGATCTCATAGTCCACCACTCCAACCCGGCCTATGAACTCAAAGGGTCCTTGCCACTTTGCCAGGAGTTTCGAATCTGAACTGGGGAGCAATAGAAGCACTTTATCTCCCGGCTGAAATGTGTACAGTCGGGCCCCTCTGTCTGTGCTGAGCCTGCCGCAAGTTGTCCTGAGCCCACTTTCCTTTAGTCTTAAATTGCTTTGCTGATCCTCCCACATCTCCTTGACTAGATCCAGTATGCCCTGGATTTTCCTCCCATACAGCAGCTTGAATGGGGAGAACCCAAAGAGAAGAGGGGAATCAGCTTTAAGGGTGATAAACCGATGTCCTTAATACCCAAAAGTTTTCATATCTCAACTTACCAGCCGTGACATGAAGTCACGTAAACACCTTTTAATGGAATGCATGTTTAATTATTGGTTTAATTATTGGTCTTATGATGCATTCTATATGAAATATTAGGACAACCCCTCCTTAATTACCATAAAATTACACCCACTGCTGTGACACTTAGAAGTTTGTTGTAAACCCTTGTCAAAATAAAAAATGACAGGGTCAAGGGATTTTTTTTTCTGGAATAGTAGAGCGGCAATCATAGCGTGCTACCTCTATTTTCATTGTTAGCCCAGCCATTGATTACTGTGACATCATGCATGTGGATCAGCAGTGTTCGTAAAAGAGGAAAACATTTTAACAGCAGTGTAGCTGATGAGCAACACACAGAACATGCTGCTGTTACAATCGCCCAAACAATTTCATCGTCTCGGAAATAAGAATATTTTATTTAAACAGACTGTGCCTGTGTAATTATAAACAACTTTCAAAACAACAATTACCCCCTGCCTTACGTATTGCTCAACATTGCACCATATATCAGTGTTTATCATTCTTCTAATAATAAATACCCTTCCTTTGTAAGAATGCTTGTATTACAGAGCTGCTGTGAACGTATAACATTTGTATGAATAAAATTCAGATTATTTAGGAAGTATATGCCTCCTATTTGATAATGTATAAACTCTTTGTGCGCTATTGTTTTTTGTGTTCAGCAGTGTTTCAGAATGTCAGCTTGTATACCAGCATACATGAATTGAAGTCAAACACTGCTACCAGTTATTTTCAAATATGAATTGTGTACTTAAATTTCACAGCAGAACTAAAGCGGTCTTCTAAAAATGAAAGGGGTGTACAGGGGTATGCAGGATTCTGAAATGGCTCAAGCTAAAATCGAAAATGGACAGGGACAACCGGTAGTTGACACATTAAAAGAGATCTTGATGGAGACAGCCTCTTCTCTGCTACTGCACTTACTTTTCAATGAGGGGAAACACCCAGCTATTATTAGCCATGCATGGACACGAGCCATCATTGTGTTTGAAAAACACGGGACTGTTTCCTAGCATCAATACCTGGTTTCAATATAAATTGACAACTACTCATGGTTTCTTATAAATGTTCACAATGCAATCTAGATCTAGACACAACTTAAAACTTCCTTTAATTGCAAAAAGAGATTGGTGCAGCAGCTACTGTTTGTCACTGGCTGAACAAAAGCATCACAAAACTGATTTTGCATTGCATTACCTGATTTCTGAAGTCTTATATCCATAAAACTCATTGCATACTGTACAGGCCTGCTCCATGCAATGTACTGTACAGTAGATTGTTAGTATAACTATCTTCCATATTTCAGCCAAGGTCTAAAGGTGATTTCACAGTGTCAGACAGGCAACACACATCAACAGTATTTTGTTAATGTGGCAACAAATCCTCATCGTAGTTTGAATATAAAGCCAATGTGTCAAACCCCCCTAAACAAGCTAATTGACAAACTATGATTTAGCTCTCACCACTTTTTTACCCCTCCTCATTCAGATCCAAAATAATGCCCTTTTTTAATGATTTAACTGGCATCTGGATTTAGATCTGTTGCCGTTTAGATCAATTGAATAAATCCCTCTCGCTTCAAACTATGTTATGTTTTGTATTAAGTCAGTATGTAATGAGCCTTATATGTATGACATTTATTCTTGTGAAGAGAAAATGTTTAAGACTGTGGAACATATTCTTTTGAACTACTTAAATAACCTGAATACTTCATACATACATATCTTCTGCAGTACAGTGCTTTTAAATCAAGTTGGGTGGTTTTCATACTTCATGCTAAATCATTTTAAAAAGGCATATGTTTTGTGCTTTTACACTGGAATCGATATTTGCATGCTTAATACGTTTTATTTTTTTGCAAAGATGTAATATGTTCTTTTCTACTCTCTTTTTAGATCTTCCATATGACCTATGACCTGGCAAGTGCTGTGGTAAGAATATTTAATCTCATTAGTATGATGCTTCTTCTTTGCCACTGGGATGGTTGTCTCCAGTTCCTAGTGCCGCTACTCCAGGATTTTCCTCCAGATTGCTGGGTGTCGCTAAACGGTATGGTTGTAAGTATTGCTAAATTTCCATTGTGTTTTTTTTTCTTTTAATCTTGACAGTCGTATTTTTTTGTTGTGTGTTGTTTGTATAGATGTGAAGAATTGTTGTGGGTATGTTATTTAATTCTGAGTTAAGCCTGATCTAGCATTGATTATGCAAAGTAAGTCCAATCAGGATAGGGAATAGCATAGCATTAAGTATAGCTTTGGCAAAGCCATAAACTTAGATTTCATTCAGTTTTCTGTATGCTCTGTGAGTCTCAAGTAATTAGTCACAATAAATGTGATGTTTAAATGCAAGTGCAAACCAACTTAACTTTTACTAAAGAGTATTCTGGGTGCTACTATGCACATATATTTGACCTTTTCTGGGGCACATTTACATGATGGCCTCAGATGTCAATGTGAAAATGTTTCAAAGTGGTTCTACAAGTTGTTTAGGTTATTTTAATCATAATAAAGAACACCACCGTCCATTAATTTTATATCTGATGTCACCCTGTTTCTGTGATCCAAACTGGTATGAGCCAGTAGCAATGCAGAAAACTTTTAGACCTTAAGATTACAGACCAATGTCTAATGTATGATAAATACTGTATGTTGTTTTCAAATAGAATTAAAAAAAGACATGACAGGGTATGCAATTTGTTTGAATCATTTGAATTTAAAGGAAGAGGGTGTATTTCAATTATTAAATTGAATTAAACCAGAAGAGAACATGAGGGATGTAGCCAATAGTAATATGTATTCTATGTGTACCTTCTGTGTGCATTATACAGAAAACTCAATTCTATATCTATATATATATCTATATATCTATATATCTATATATCTATATATCTATATATATATAATCATCAGACAGGGCTGCTTTATGATGCATACTGTACCTTTGCTTAATTCAGCAAATCATTGATGAAATACTAGCTACAAATTTAAGCATGTCACAAACCAGACAGGTCTAACTGTCCAATTGAGTATACAGTAATTGTCTGATTGAGTGTCTATAGGAGAAAACAAGATTGACAGGGAAGGTAGGAAAGCCAGGTAGGAATATATTTTTCAGTTTACATTATTATGTTTGAGCTATGGGTCAAATGTTAAACTGCTTAGAAAGTCCTCATACAAAGAAGAAAATCTTTATGCTGTACACATGGTGTTGTGACCCGGAGTGTATTATATTTTATTTTATTACCATGCTCATTTATTGCCATTTGAAAAGACGAAATGGGGCATAAAATTTCTCTAGTTTTCTAATAAAAAAACACACACACCCTATAAATACAGGAAGAATATCTTCAAAAACAAGCATGATGAAGCATCTCCTGTCCTTTGTAACAGGGCGGAGGCTGGACGCCAACCGGCAACCCCACACTCCACAAGCGAGTGTCTAAACCACAATGCAAAATAGACAGGCTTGTTTGCATCCGTGGTTTCCGAGCTTTTAACCTCATCTCATCTCACCGACAGGGGACAGGACAGAATCTATAAATGACAGTGTTTCACACAACACTGCCTGTTACACTCTTCCCCCCCCCCTTTAACCTCAGTGACCAGCTACAGCCAAATTATGAGATCGGGGTCCTGGCACCAATGTAACAGGGCAGAGGCTGGACGTGAACAGGCGAGCATCTAAACCAGAATGCAAACGAGCCAGGATCCTTTGCATCTGTGGTTTAAAAGATTATAGTCTCACCGACAGGGGACAGGACAGAATCCGTAATGGCAGTGTATCTCACAACACTGCCTGTTATACCTATACAAAGATAAATGTAAATGCATGTTCAATAATAATAATATATATATATATATATATATATATATATATATATATATATATATATATATATATATATATATATATATATATATATAGAACTATCTTAAAGTTTCCAAAGTTTTTGTTAAATGGGCTGGATGAAAAATTTAATACTGTAGTTTTACTGTTATTCAGATGTCAAGAAAAACTGCTACATCAATCAGTGTTAATCAAAGGAGGACCTTATTCACAGACAACAAAGATCTGCACAAAACAAGTCTGTCACAAGAGGAAATGCAAGAGACAGCCTGTCACAGTACAAACTCAAATGACAACAAATCTGCTGTGTATTTCTCTGAAAAGTGATACAGTTAAAGTGCATTCAGTTGTACTTCTTCATTTTCTAGAGAAAATTGCATAACATCCATAAAACAGGCTTTGAAAACAAAAAAAGATACAAATATATTTGACATTCTAGGTAGTCCCTTGTGATACAAGTCAGTGATGTATCTACATACACTGTGTGTGTCTGTAGTAGGATAGCATCAGGAAGAAGATTCAGAGTCAGAAAGCTGCAGTTAAACTACAGTTGTGCACATTTTTTGACACGCAAACAAGCAAAAATACAGGAACAAAATAAATAAGGCACAAGGGCTAAATTAAATGTTCAAACAAAAAAATACACACCCTTCCAATGAATGCTTCTGCTTGTCCAGGCTGAGCAGTGCCTTCACTGGACTTTTGGATTCCACTCCTTCCAAATGTGTTCACCAAACAAAGGATTTAGCTTCCTTCTATACATGTGGCCATTTCCAAATTAGCACTTAATTATCTTATTAAGGTATGGCCACATTCCACCTGTGGAGTTCTGGCAGGGGTGGAATTAACCCCATCCCTGCCAAACTTACATTCAAAATACCCAATCTTTATTTACCCATATACACACTATTTACAAGATGGGCTTCTGCCCTGCCATATGCATGTGTCTGTAAACTGAGTAATTGCTGCAAATAAAAAATAACAAAAATAGGAAGGAGAAAGACAAATGAGTTTCCTACCGCTGTACCTATGGGATACAAAGATGTGCATAGATTAATATCTCTATGCTGAGTGGACAACTGCCAACAAAATACATAATGTTACAAACATTATGAATATATGGAAGGGAAATAAAATAGGACACAGACATGCTGACAAGGAAGTTTTTAGTGTAATACATTTGTTACGTTCCAGGAGAGACATGTTTGATGAGTTTTCCTTTTTATTAAAAAAAAGAAAAAGAAAAAATGAACATGTACCCCTGCACAAAGGAAAGTCATTCAAGGGCACACAGAAAATGGTCGCCGTATGCAGTGCAGAGGCTGACACACACACCAGCTCCCCGGGGCTGTGAGTTATTGCCTGGTCGTGACTGGAAAGGTATAAAAACATCACTGCAGAATGGTGGTGCACACATATCCAGCAACAGAATACTTAAAGGTTTAAGTGAGGACATGTAGCTCAGGAGTATTAACTGATGTATTAAAATTAAGCAGAATAGGAAGTCTGCAGATTTGTTTTACATGCAAGATGCCCATGCTTATTTTATAATAAGGTCGTAACCCAATTTTAAGAAAGCTTTGCTGTAATTTTTAGTGTGATATATGCACACGCTGTCTTTTTATTATAAAGTAATATGGAGTATAGGTTCTTGTTTCTGTTGGTTTTTTGTTTCTTAACAAGAAGGTTAGATGTTAACAGCAGTAAATAAAAAAAAGTACTTAAGCTTTAAATTCGTGGCACTGAAAGTCCAATATAGGGACAATCATTTGAAGAAGATTTTTTTTTATTATTATTATTATTTTTCAACATTCCTTGAGAAGTGTGAAATGTGTTGCAAAATGATTTGTTACATCTGGAATTTGAGCTTTTATGGCTGATGTTTCTTTCATGATGGGATGGAATATATTTTTCAGTTGAAAACATTATTATGTTTGAGCTATGGGTCAAATGTTAAACTGCTTAGAAAGTCCTCATATAAAGAAGAAAATCTTTATGCTGTACACATGGTGTTGTGACCCAGAGTGTAACACAGAATGGAAACCTTATATTAATAATTAGTTTTCTGTTTTCATGATGTACTTTCAAAGCAAAGAAATGAATACTGGGGACTCTGGAACAGGGCCATTGGGTGAAATATGACTCATATTACTGATATCAAATAAGAAATGTATGTCATTTTCAAATTGTAATAGTAATTACTTCCGTGTGACAATTATTAAGGCAAGTCTTAACAAACCTCCCAATTCCTTTATTATTTTCTTTAGCAAAAGCAAAAGTTAGAACTGGTATCGTTCTTGTTTAAGACACTTGTGCTCACAAATGGAATTTGCAGGGCTCCTTATTTATTTTATTGTTTTCATAAAAGTAATTTAATTTCAGTAGCACATGGACATGCATTTCAATTACGAAGTGCCTCCAGGACCCCTAATCAGTGTGCAGCAAGGCTGTTGATGTGTTGCTGAAGAATGAGTGTATTACAGATGCAGCATGATTTCAAAGCTGGTTGTTTGAGGTGACCAGTCGTTCTCAGAAATTAGACAAAAGAACTCACAGTAAAGTGCAAACAGTCCCCTCACAGGGGAACATTGTCTTTGCATCACTGTAATCCCATGTTAATGGTAACTATGAGAACAACATGTACAAACATATTCACAGCAGCTACCTGAATCAGAACAGTATAAATAACTTCTGGAAAACTATGATGGATTTAGTTACCATCTCAGTTTAGCTTTGCACTGTATTCACCCCAACAAGTATTACATATTAGCTAATCTGCCAAAATGTAGAATTGTATTTGAAGGAGTTATACAGTACTTCATTATTTACAGAAATCCTTGTTAATATCTGGTGTTGTCTGGGTTATATGAAGCATATGGTAATGTCTCCCTGGATACTGGAGTTCAATTATTGGTAAATCCTTTGAGAATACACTTCCTATGGTTCCTATGATGTTTCTGTGACTGTTGTGTAAGGCACGTTTTTCTGTTTGCAGGTGCCATTTTATTTAGACAGGTGCAAGTTAAAATATATATCTGCAGTATACCTTATCAGTCCCAGAAAAAATACAGAGATTGACAGATAACACTTTCCCATCATTGCTGTATCGTTGTGTTTTATTTAACAAATATATTTTCAATACATTCATTGTAATGTATAATTCAGGCTTTACTAGGAATGGAGGCTTGTTCAGGGATTTAAAGCTGTATTACAGTTAAGACATGGAGGATTTAAAACAGAATTGAAAATTGTAGCGAAATGTAAAAAGGCCTACACACAAAAACCCCAGAAGAATGTGCCTGTGACCATAAGGATTACATTGTGGAAGGAAAGCAGGTACCGCTTAAGTGTGCAAGTACTGTCAAGTTACTATACATATGTTGACAGAAGAAAACACCGTGGAAGTATATATATATATATATATATATATATATATATATATATATATATATATATATATACAGTATGTATAGAAACAGAAGCTCTAGGCATAATGCAAACCCATGAACCCCTCAAAATAGTGTTGTTTTGTGTATTATACAGTGCAATTAGCAGCCATTGAGTTAGTAATTGGACATATTCTAATTAGATTAAACAAATGTCACGCTAATACATGTGGGGTATTCTAAATTAGTACTCTAAGCATTGTATTCTGAATTGAGGATGAGCATTAGGGGTCATTCATGTCACTGCTGTCACATTTTTGCTCTCACAAATTTCAGGGCTCTGTAAAGCCAGCTAACCTATTTTGTTTAATTTGCTAGCTTCCCCTTAAAATTACATTGAGGGGCTTAATAGTATTTGTTTTAATGTGAAGGGCTAATGTATATACAGTGCCTCTAAAAGTATTCGCCCCCTTGGACTTTTCCACATTTTATTGTGTTACAACATGGAATCAAAATGGATTTAATTAGGAGTTTTTGCCACTGATCAACACAAACAAGGGTCTGTAATGTCAAAGTGAAAATTAAAATCTACAAATTGTTCTAAATTAATTACAAATACAAAACAGAAAATAATTGATTGCATAAGTATTCACCCCTTGAATCAATATTTGGTAGAGGCACCTTTGGCAGCAATTATAGCCATGAGTCTATTTGGATAAGTCTCTACCAGATCTGCAATTTCTGCCCATTCTTCTTTGCAAAATTGCTCAAGCTCCGTCAAGTTGGATGGGGACCTTTGATGAACAGTAATTTTCAACTCTTTCCACATATTCTCAATTGGATTGAGGTCCGGGCTTTGATTGGGCCACTCCAGGACATTGACCTTTTGTTTTAAGCCACTCCAGTGTGGCTTTGGCTGTATGTTTGGGGTCATTGTCCTGCTGGAAGATAAATCTTCTCCCAAGCCCCAGGTCTCTTGCAGACTTCAGCAGGTTTGCCTCAGGATTTCTCTGTACTTTGCTGCATCCATTTTGCCCTCTATCTTCACAAGTTTTCCAGACCCTGATGCAGAGAAGAATCCCCATAGCATGATGCTGCCACCACCATGCTTCACGGTAGGGATGGTGTTCTCAGGATGATGTGCGGTGTTAGGCTTGCGCCAGACATAGCGCTTAGCGTTGAGGCCAAAAGTTCTATTTTGGTCTCATCAGACCATAGAATCTTCTTCCACTTGGTCTCAGAGTCTCCCACATGCCTTCTGGCAAACTCTAGCCGAGATTTGATGTGAGTTTTTTCAACAATGGCTTTTTGCCACTCTCCCATAAAGGCCAGTTTTGTGAAGCACCGGGTTATTGTTGCCATATGCACAATGTCTCCCAGCTCAGCCGTGGAAGACTGTAACTCCTTTAGAGTTGCCATAGGCCTCTTGGTGGCCTCCTGACTAGTGCCCTTCTTGCCAGGATACTCAGTTTTTGAGGACGGCCTGTTCTAGACAGATTCACAGTTGTGCCATATTCTCTCCATTTCTTAATAATGGAATTTACTGTGCTCCGGGGGATATTCAATGCTTTGGAAATGTTCTTATATCCTACCCCTGATTGGTGCTTTTGAAGAAACTTATTCCGGATTTGCTTTGAATGTTCCTTCGTCTTCATGATATAGTTTTTGTTAGGAAATGTACTAACCAATTGTGGGACCTCCCAGAGACAGGTGTATTTAACTTGAAATCATGTGAAACACCTTAATTGCACACAGGTGGACTCCATTCAACTAATTATATGACTTCTAAAGACAAGTGTTGATCTAACTAAATCCATTTTGATTCCATGTTGTAACACAATACAATGTGGAAAAGTCCAAGGGGGGTGAATACTTTTGAGAGACACTGTATATATATATATATATACAGTACTGTGCAAAAGTTTTAGGCAGGTGTGAAAAAATGCTGTAAAGTAAGAATGCTTTCAAAAATAAACATGTTAATAGATGATATTTATCAATTAACTAAATGCAAAGTGAGTGAACAGAAGAAAAATCTAAATCAAATCCATATTTGGTGTGACCACCCTTTGCCTTCAAAACAGCATCAATTCTTCTAGGTACACTTGCACAAAGTCAGGGATTTTGTAGGCATATAGTCAGGTGTATGATTAAACAATTATACCAAACAGGTGCTAATGATCATCAATTCAATATGTAGGTTGAAACACAATCATTAACTGAAACAGAAACAGCTGTGTAGGAGGAATAAAACTGGGTGAGGAACAGCCAAACTCAGCTAACAAGGTGAGGTTGCTGAAGACAGTTTACTGTCAAAAGTCATACACCATGGCAAGACTGAGCACAGCAACAAGACACAAGGTAGTTATACTGCATCAGCAAGGTCTCTCCCAGGCAGAAATTTCAAGGCAGACAGGGGTTTCCAGATGTGCTGTCCAAGCTCTTTGAAGAAGCACAAAGAAACGGGCAACGTTGAGGACCGTGAGCGCAGTGGTCGGCCAAGGAAACTTACTGCAGCAGAGGAAAGACACATCATGCTTACTTCCCTTCGCAATCGGAAGATGTCCAGCAGTGCCATCAGCTCAGAACTGGCAGAAAACAGTGGGACCCTGGTACACCCATCTACTGTCCGGAGAAGTCTGGTCAGAAGTGGCCTTCATGGAAGACTTGCGGCCAAAAAGCCGTACCTCCGACGTGGAAACAAGGCCAAGCGACTCAACTATGCACGAAAACACAGGAACTGGGGTGCAGAAAAATGGCAGCAGGTGCTCTGGACTGATGAGTCAAAATTTGAAATATTTGGCTGTAGCAGAAGGCAGTTTGTTCAGCCGAAGGGCTGGAGAGCGATACGAATGAGTGTCTGCAGGCAACAGTGAAGCATGGTGGAGGTTCCTTGCAAGTTTGGGGCTGCATTTCTGCAAATGGAGTTGGGGATTTGGTCAGAATTAATGGTCTCCTCAATGCTGAGAAGTACAGGCAGATACTTATCCATCATGCAATACCATCAGGGAGGCATCTGATTGGCCCCAAATTTATTCTGCAGAATGACAACGACCCCAAACATACAGCGAAAGTCATTAAGAACTATCTTCAGCATAAAGAAGAACAAGGAGTCCTGGAAGTGATGGTATGGCCCCCACAGAGCCCTGATCTCAACATCATCGAGTCTGTCTGGGATTACATGAAGAGAGAGAAGCAACTGAGGCTGCCTAATTCCACAGAAGAACTGTGGTTAGTTCTCCAAGATGTTTGGGCCAACCTACCTGCCGAGTTTCTTCAAAAACTGTGTACCTAGTGTACCTAGAAGAATTGATGCTTGATGCTGTTTTGAAGGCAAAGGGTGGTCACACCAAATATGGATTTGATTTAGATTTTTCTTCTGTTCACTCACTTTGCATTTAGTTAATTGATAAATATAATCTATTAACATGTCTATTTTTGAAAGCATTCTTACTTTACAGCATTTTTTCACACCTGCCTAAAACTTTTGCACAGTACTGTATATATATATATATACTGTATATATATATATATATATATATATATATATATATATATATATATATATATATATATATAATCTGCACATACTGTATATTACAGTACTTAAAAGAAAATTCAAAGTTTCTCTTTAAGGTCAGGGTTCTGTAATGTTTGTTTCTGTAAGCTATGCCACATGGGCTGGGATTTCTCAAAGGCATGGTTTTAGAATGGTTTTATCAAGTGTAGCATATACTATCCTGACACTTTGACTCAGCGAGGAACAGCTGCGTAAGTCAAAGAAGGTATCGATTGTGGCATGTGCCCCTTATCCAATCTGTGTCTCTCTGATAATGGCCTTTTTAAATAGGATGAGCGTTATCCAGTTGTAGTGTGCATGCTTCATTAAAAGCAATTCACATGGTCCTGAGTCTGGACATAAATCTCATGCCTACTGAAATGTTATCAGTGCGCCTGTTCCCCTCTATATACTGACTAAATAAACTCAAATTTCAAAAGCAGTTTGTGGAATCAAATTGAATATTACCACTTTATTGAATATTGCCACAAGGAGGCAGTGTGGTCCAATGGTTAAAGACAAGGGCTTGTAGTCAGGAGGTCCCCAGTTCAAATCCCGCCTCAGCCACTGACTCATTGTGTGACCCTGAGCATGTCACTTAACCTCCTTGTGCTCCGTCTTTGGGGTGAGACGTAGTTGTAAGTGACTCTGCAGCTGATGCATAGTTCAACACCCAAGTCTCTGTAAGTTGCCTTGGATAAAGGTGTCTGCTAAATAAACTAATAATATAATGTTTACTATTGAATCCAAATCAAGACATTTCTATTCAGAATACACTCCGCAGCCTTATTCCAACCTGTATTCATTTGCTACCAGTGGAAGTTTTCCAACCAGCTTTGTTGATAAATACGGTTAGAGGGAAACTGCATAAACTTCCTAGAAGCATTTTTCATTTCTGCAAATAATGCTCACCCTTTGCCAACCTTCTTTCTATGGAGATGATGAAACACTAATGGCACTGGAAAAAAAACCCTGTCTGAAAAAGTAAGATGGATGGAAAAGAAGACAATGCTTGTTTTAGGCAAATAGATGTTCCTTTCTGTTATATAAAAACTACATAAATAAATGGAGATTGCAGAGTGGAAATGGGAACTATAAGATGCCCAAAGCTTCATGCAACCTTTAAGAAAAAGCAGTACACTAATTGCTTTATATATACATAAATGCTCCTACAACGAAATGTTTTTTGGTTTTATACATGAAATACTCTGTACCCTTCTGGTTTGAATGATGAATGGGATTACAGCCCTTTCCTATAGCAGAGTTATTTCCTATATGTATTTTAGCACTTTAGAATTTTAGTGGTTTAATTATGAAATTGTATTGATGTTTTTGTGCTTGAATGTAATGCAGTATACAGTAAATGAGGCAGAGGCAGGAGCAAATATAAGAGCAACTCTGCTGGCCTATTTATCATTATATATGTAGGCTGAAGAAACATAACCTAGAAGCACTCTAAATGATTGCAAAACAAAAGTAATGTAAATCAGTTAAGCTTATGGCAAGCCAAGCCAAACAACCCTCTACTCATATACTCTGCATATTGGATTTTGATTACCTATTAGATGCTTTCCTTCAGGCAATCATATCCATGCCACGTGTTAATAAACATATTTAAAAAATCCCATTTGATGGCTGCACATTTATGCATAGGTTCCTGTTCATTAATTCATTTTCTTGTGCATCCTTTCTAATATTTTTTTTGTATTATTATTATTATTATTAAAGATGAATAGATTTTAAATGTTCAAATGGTTTGATTCACTACCAAAACCATTCCAACATTTCAAAACATTGAATAAGACATCTAGTCGAAACATTTGTCATTGAATTGCATCACTATTGATTGTTTATTAGTTATGGATTACTTTATTAGAGTAACAATGATATACAATTTTAATATTCATACAGCCATGTCATGCTTGTCCTTGGATCAAATAAACACTTCATGAAGAGGTTCCCATTACTTCATCTGCACAGGATTTAACAGCATTAATGGTTCTGGTTGATGTCGCTATGCTGTGCAATGTGGATATGGGACTAATGGTTGTGTCAACGATGACTGTCTGTGGTCAAAGTCATGTACTCAGGGAAGCTCTAGAGAGCAACAAACTTATTATTCCCCTTATTTTTAGATATTTTCGAGTTTTATGTAAATCGTTTTTTCGGGCTTTCGTTTTTATATACTGTATGAAATTCGTGTTTTTGGTTGCTTTCCAAAATGCTTGAGCGTTTGTTTTTTTTGTGTGTCATAATATGTATAGTAACTCCACAGTACTTGCACACTTGTACCTTCTTTCATTTGCTGTCTTCCACAACGAAATACAACAGTCACGGGCACATTCTTCTGGGGTTTTTGTGTGAAGGCATTTTTGTACATTTCACCACAATTCTGGCAGACGATCCTTTGTCACAAAACAGTATCAGCAGCGCGCTTACAGTGAGAAACAGCTTTAATGAGAAATGGATCGTTTTGTGACAAAGGGAGAAAAACATACAACACAAACCGAACTGAGGGCAGCAGCGGAGGTTCCAGCAAAACGCAGAAGCTGAAAATATGACAAAGCATATTTAAAACTGGGCTTTACATGAAGCGGGTCGAGAGGTGCACTGAGGCCTCAAATGTGTTTCATCGCGAGAAATACTGGCAAACCACAGTATGCGGCCCTGATAGACAACTCTATCATAGTATCTAAACCCGTAAAGTTTTTTCACAGGAAGCTCAATGAGTTTATGTCTTTATTTATTTATTGCATTTATATAGCGCTTTTTATACAAAAGTATCGCAAAGCACTGTACAGTAACATCACAGAAAAAAAGAACAAACCACACTACATTTGTATAGCATGTCACACATACAACTGCAACAATCAGACCATTTAAATAACAGATTTAAACAACAGTATACACATAATAATACAAAAGCAGCAATTTTAAAGTTACATTAAAATCCACTAAGATAAGAAAGTTAACAGGACAAAAAGCAAAAAGATTTTAGCTGCTTCCATTTGTACTGTTTTGAATGAATACTTCTGAAACTCATACTGCTCTATATTGATCAAATCCTTCTACTTTTTATTCATTTTTTTGCAACATATAGGATTTTCAGTTTGTTATATTGTTTTAGTAAACTGGGGAGGCAGTTATTTTTTCATAGCTCAGGGAAGCTCACTATGACAAAGTTTGAGAACCACTGTTCTAATATAATTATAAGTCAAATACATCAGATTTACAGTGTTTCCCCTTTTATCCGCTCTAAACAAGTTCCTGTGATGTTTTAATTCTGCTTTTGTCTCTGCTGGGCTGCTGTAAAATGTCTCCACCTTTTAGACACTAAATGCCCCTCTCAGTGATGTCACAGGAAAAAACTATCAGGAAGTGAACTTCAGTCCCTCCCCTATCCATTAATATGTGTTTCAAGCCTGTACTGCAAAGTACGGTGGCCCTGTAAGTCATCAAAACAAAGTGCTTTTTTGTTTACATGATCGCGGTCCTAGAAGCCCTCTTCAGTATGATCATGTTAACACGATCCTGGTCCTTAATGGTTAATGCGATAATTCTTGACATTGTATTAGTTTACTAATTACACGTCATTTTGCACACAGCCTGTTGTTTGCGGACTCCCATGCTCGGTGAGAGCGCTGCAGCATCTCATCCACTGTAGGACCAAAGGTATGCCCTGGTGTAATGGGGCATCTAACAGCAGTGCTTTATCAACACGGCCAGAGATGGCTTTCATAACCGGCCCGCGGCTGTGCGCCGGGAGCTTTAATAAGTTCTGCCACCAGGCGCAGAGGCAAAACCTCAGGCTAAGCCACAAGCCCAGCAGCAACCCTAGGAACTTGCTGCCACTAGCCCAAGGCCTCTTTTCAGGGAGGCGCCTGGAGTATTGGGTGTCGGTGCACCACGGACATCTGGGTGTTTACTACTGTTCAGACTGGCTATTCTCTGCAATTCAGGCACGGTCCCCTCCTTTTCAGAGCGTGACTACAATGGTAGTCAAAGATCCGAGACTGCGGTACTGTCTCAGGAGGTGACAGTTCTGCTACAAAACTGGCTATTTGCACGGTACACCCTCTCCACTTGAAGGAAAGGTTCTACTCCAGGTACTTCCTGGTACCCAAGCAGGTTGGTGGCCTCAGACCAATCCTTGACCTCAGACATGTCTACCTGTATCTGAGTCGACAGAGGTTCAAAATGTTGACCATGCAACAGCTACTGCAGTCAATCAGGCCAGCCAACTGCATTTTCAATGCAGCGCTGTGGGCTACTCCCCATACCTTTATGAGGTTCTACAGACTGAATGTCATGGATCCACAAAATGCTGGCTTTGAAACTAGAGGGTTGACCCTTACAACATAAACATTTTTTAGCCCTAGCTACTGGTTCCTGGGGTTCCGTATGGTAACGCACAAGGCAGCCTCTCAGCTCAGCCTTGTAGCACTCCAGTCGTTCTGCAATATTGCCCTTGCAACGGCTCTGGTACACTCACCCATACGGTAATGGTTACATTTAGTACTTGATAGGGAACGTTAAGTTATTATCATAACCCTGGTTACCTTCAGTAACCATTAACCTTCACTGTCACTGCGTCCATTATTGCAGCAGGCTTGAAGGAAAAATGATGCTGTGATCTGTGTGGGCAGTCCTTATATGCCCTTGGGGGCGGCATGACTGCTTCAGGCACTGCGTGCAGCTTTGTTATATCTATTCAATTTCAGGGTCTTTAGCAGGTAAACACCCATACGGTAATGGTAACATTTCTATTTCAGGGAGCCAGGGTTATGATAATGACCTAAACATTTTTAACATTGACAGTTTAATTTTCCTTTCATATATTATCATTTATCATGGTATGATAACAGTTTTGTAATGTATCTTTATTGACTCTAGCCACAGATTGAACGTTAAATGTTAATTGCAAACATCTTTTGGCTCATTCCTATATTTTTTGTTTTGCCTGCAATCTTCTTGAATAAAAGATTTAGATGCAGTGGAATGTAAAACTGGTTCACACTTGTATGCCTCAACTGCTGTTGAAAAGAAAATGAGGTATATAAGGTTTCAGATTTCCATTTTGAAACATTTATGCACTATTCATTGCTTTTTAGTGTGATTTTGTATTTTGCCTTGAGGATTCAAATAAGTAACATGCCACATGGCAGTGACACAGATCTAATGAAATTTATAGTAGTGCCTGCAAAAAGGTGCTATCATGAAGAAAATAGGCCATAATTTTCTGTATTATTATTTTACATTATTTACAAAGAAGAAATGTATTATTATTATTTTATAATAATAATAATAATAATAATAATAATAATAATAATAATAATAATAATAATAATAATAATAATAATAATAATTTGTTTTATGAATTTATAAAAAATGAAATCTAATTAGGTACCTATACCAATGTTCAATATGGATATGCTGAATAACTGAAACAAACTTATTTGGAGACTTTTTGCATTAATAGTTACCGTATTCATGAATACATGCTGTTTTTGCTTATGGGTTGTATTGAATACATTTGTGCTATGGGCTTAATTTTTTACTTTTTATTTTTTTTTAATAGAAACATTTTACAAATTTTTGTAGTTGATAGTGTAACATGAATTTAAAAATCAGATTGATGCCTATGATTAATATGTCTTTGTGACTAATTTGAAGCTATTAATATGTTTCAATATGAACTAAGTCAAGTTATTAATCTTGTTACATAATTGATTTATTAAAATGTTTGGATATACTGCCATTCACTTTATTGGATAATATACAGTATAAACTGCCAAGAAATTTATAACAAATGTTACTTCTATCCTGAATATGGATTTTAGTGTCAAGAATTACAATCTCTTGTACATGCTTGGCATTATAAGGGGGATGCAATGATGTTGCACATGTGCTGAATTATTATTTGTTTATTTAGCAGACGCCTTTATCCAAGGCGACTTACAGACTAGGGTGTGTGAACTATGCATCAGCTGCAGAGTCACTTACAACTACGTCTCACCCGATAGACGGAGCACAAGGAGGTTAAGTGACTTTCTCAGGGTCACACAATGAGTCAGTGGCTGAGGTGGGATTTGAACCAGGGACTTCCTGGCTATAAGCCCGTTTCTTTAACCACTGGACCACACAGCCTCCTTATTTAATCCATGAGTGAATTCTATCAAAACAGGAACATAACACACAGTTACATGGGTTAAATATGACCAAAGGAAAGACACACATTAATACTTTGATATATTGTCTAGTGTATGTCACATGGATATTTTGCAGTTGGTCATACAGCTTAGAAACCCTGCAGAGTGAAATGAATCTTGCATGCTGCTTTCAAGTGCACTGATATTTTTCATATAGCACATATCAATGCTACATCAGGTATAATTGTAGCTCCATTTTCTGCAGTACTTGTTATGTCTCCTGCATTTTTTATTACTGTAATACAGTTAAGAGACTACTATAGGACTACAAAAATGTATTTCTATCATTTTTTTTTACATCATAGGCAATGGCAAAAAGAAGGGTCACTTTGTATTTGTACAGTCTTAGCCTGAGTGGTCAGAACAAACAGTATTATAGATAACTCTTTGTAATATGATGAACAGATGTGAGCATAGATCACCATGATTAGACATTGCAGATTCATTATTCTGAGAAACGTATGCATTGTGTGCACTTGTTATTAGTGTTTGCTACAGTTTCTGTTTGACTGAAATCTGTGCAAGCCTTTTCTGTCAGTTTCTTCTCAACAATGTGTGCGTAATAAAAAAAAAAAGCAATGTTAAGCAAATGGGAGTAATAGTTGCTGATCATTAATGTTTACAGCCATCAAGTTTCTATAGGAAATGTGTTTAAGGCTGTGAATGTTAACTAGTACAGCTTTCCTCTAATGCATGAAGGATATGGCAGAATGTCCTTTCAAAAATTAGTGATCCATTACAGTTGGGCACAGGGGATGAAAATGCCATACATCTTGCCAACTTTAATTTCTCCCCTTTTCTCTTGCAGAACGATTCCTGGGGAAAGCAGTATTCATATGCACTCTTCAAAGCCATGAGCCACATGCTCTGCATTGGGTACGGTGCTCGTGCCCCTGTCAGTATGTCCGACCTCTGGATAACCATGTTGAGCATGATTGTGGGAGCCACCTGCTACGCCATGTTCGTCGGTCATGCCACAGCACTCATTCAGTCACTGGACTCTTCACGAAGACAGTATCAGGAAAAGGTAACAACTGCCAAAGCTTTGCTTTTCATTAGTTTTTGGTCTCTACAGCAGTAATTGTCCTAGACATCCACTCATTATCAGCATTAATGCTTTACTTTTTGTATTTCAACACAAACATAGAATAATGTATTTTTTTAAAAAGCTTTAGATTGAATTGCCTTTGTGCAAATGAATTGAATGGGGTCTAAGAAAATAAGAAAATCCAACAGTTTGTGCAGAAGATCTAATATTTGTTTTCTGTTTAGTTTTGTAAGATTAACATTTTGGGGTTTGTTTAATTTTCTTCTGGTATAACTTGCAGGCTCTGCATTCATTTATATACACCAGGGGTGTACAAATACGGTCTTCAAGGTGTTGAGTCTATTAAGTCTACTAACCCATTAAGACCTGGAAAATGTTATTTAAGCTGGGGTTGTATATTTTTATGAAATACATTGTTTTGCTGTACTGTACACTATATCTTTCTTTCAATAACCCATGCTAGGGAGTGTGTTGTGCTGGGATAACACCACACTTCAAGGGGGTTGTGAGGCTCAAGGTGAAATCACCCTTCTGCAATACTCTGCCCCCATTGAGTATGGATGTACTTAAATTGCGGTGAATTTACATATTTTTCACGGGTAGGTTATGGAATACAATTCGGAATTCGCAGACATTTCACGGACCTGTTGAAACATTAAATAACCCCAAGTTGATAATATTTCAGAGCACTATAAAAGCCTAAAAATAGTGGTACTTGCTTCCTTACTAAAACGGAGTGCTGTCATTTGTTAAAGGAAAGCATTCAATTTCCTCCAGCAGTTGCTGCCAAAATTCTCTGTCTGTGTTGTGAAGACTTGCCCATACATTGCGACTGCACGTACTGCATCCACTAAATTGGTTGAAAGTGTTTGCAAAGCTTTGTCAAGTTATACAGATGCAGAAATTGATTAGAAACAATCCCAAAACTCAGTTACACTCAAGGGCATCTGACATTATTTAATAAAGGCCAAATGCGCAGCACGTTCATTGTCATGTTGTTTGTCCCATCCAGGAATTCATTTTATTAGTACCGAGTCAAAAGAAAGAAAGCGTGCCTACTCGGGTCTAAAATTCTAACTGTGTTTAAAAAGTAAGCAGCAGTTTGTTTGAAGTGAGGTGGCTGTGGTAGATGATACCTGTAGTACTGATTTAACTTGGATACAACCAACAGGAATCCTTTTCGTCTGCGCTGACTTTCCAGTTTGTTTTCTGAAAGCTGTTATTTGTTTTACGTTCTGTTTAGCAGGCTCTGTAGTATTTTGTTTAATGTGTGATTATGAAGCTAAATAGCGACCGATCATATTTTCTCCAAAGTCACTTTACAAGATGTGCAAAACAATTGCATGTAGTTTCTTTGGGAACTTTCCTGAAACGATGACACGAAATTTACTTTTTTGCTTTGTCGTTCATTTTCGGTATTTTACCTCCAATACTGAAAACTAGTAGATTTTAGCATCCTAAATCAAAATAACAATGCAACACTGACTTTGTCCCACCTCCTACAGTACAGGTCACAGAAAAGCCAATACAGACACACTGATAGGCTGATTCAAATATCGTTTGTCATGTGAACAGTAAACAAGAAAGTTAACCGCTTTGGAGTATTTTTTTTTTTTGGCCCCTAAAGAGGTGAATTTTGCGGTGACCAATTTCCCGATTTCTGCGAAATCCCCAAAATCACGAATTAGGTAAACCTCTAAGTATAGGAAATACTGTAGTTCTCCTATGTGGTATTCCATACTGATGTTCTTATAGCCACTAGGGGCAGTATTGCAGGGTGTCAAGTTAACAGTTACAGTACCAAATCGTATAGTTTACTTGTATAAGGAGACTAAAAACACATTTAACTGTATCTATATGATATACAAGCATTTTGAAATGTGTTATAAACTGTACATAGTTATTACGATAAATGAATTACAAAGGTGCTATATACATATTTTTTTACCTTTAGTTTGGAAACTAAACTAGGGTGACCATATTTTGTATAACAAAATCCGGGGACACTCAGTTATGGGAGCACAGCAAAGTAGCCAAGACTGAAATGTGTGTTGCAGAGTGTATTGCAAGCAGCTTATATTTGTATTTTAATGTTTTTTTTTTCTTCAACAATGTTTAACACATTTACATACGCACCAAGCAATAACACTTATTAATGCCTATAACATTGGTGTTTATGAAAAACGGGACAGCAAGCCAAAAACTGGATTTTAAACTTAAATACTGTACTACATATTATAATAAAGGTTTGTACTTACTCACTCGCCATTCACGTACTGTATAATCCTCATGCAGCTGTTTTTTCTTTTCATCCGATGCAGTTACCCTATCTAAACCGAGCACGGTTTTTAAGTGTTTTTATTAAAAAATAAAGTAATCTAAATAATGTCCTCTTAAGTCTACTACTTCACAGTCGCTCCAGTTTGTACTGAAGCTGGATTTACTGGCAGTTGAAACAAGAGCGGTCAGCTCAACAAACTAGACTGATAGGCTACAGACAGTAAAATGTCAGTAATTATACAAAGAAACTGAGTGGTAGGAATTTCTGTCAATCAACCAATGGTCAATTTTTTTTTTTTTTAATGGAGGTTGGATCGTCAACTAAACTCAAAACCTGATTGGTTACTACGAATGTCAGTGATGAATCAAGAATGCGGTTGGATATAATTTAAAATATGGATATTTATCTCGAACGATTTAGAGAAATTAATAGTAAATTTACTCGGGGACCGTTCTGGAGACATTATTTGCCGGGGACACAGTACCTCATCCGGGACTGTCCCCAGAAAACGGGAATGTATAGTCACCTTAAACTAAGCATAATTCTAGTGTCGTCCGGTAAAATAAAATAAGTCACATAGTGGTATATACTATTAGTATTACCTTGACTTCTCTGTATCTACGCAGCAGATTCAATTTGAAATCCTCATGGGCCTGTGTAGCAGGGTGAAAGCCATGGGCACATGTGTAGGGAAGACTGAGTTGGCAGGGAGGGGGTTAAATTCCTCCCTGTCAAAACATGTGGCCGTAAATTGAAAAAATGATTAATGATTAATTAGGCTCCAGCCACAGGTGTATAAAAAGGGTGATCACGGGTGTTAATTTAGAATTCGTTTTGAGAGTTAAATGTCGGTGTTAGCGGTGAAGGTGTGTTTTGCAGTGCTGTATGTATATAATATGTGATTTTTTTGAGGATGCAACATCGACAATGGATAATTGCAAAGCATATGACATGGTTTATTTAGATTTCCAGAAAGCTTTTGACAAAGTCCCACATAAAAGATTCATCCTCAAACTGAACGCAGTACGGATTCAAGGAAATGCATGCACATGGACTAGGGAGTGGTTAACATGTAGAAAACAGAAAGTACTGATTAGAGGAGAAACCTCAAAATGGAGCGAGGTGACCAGTGGTGTACCACAGGGATCAGTATTAGGTCCTCTACTATTCCTAATCTACATTAATGATTTAGATTCAGGTATTGTAAGCAAACTTGTTAAATTTGCAGACAACACAAAAACAGGAGGCGTGGCAAACACTGTTGCAGCAGCAAAGGTCATTCAAAATGATCTAGACAGCATTCAGAACTGGGCAGACACATGGCAAATGACATTTAATAGAGAAAAGTGTAAGGTACTGCACGCAGGCAATAAAAATGTGCATTATAAATATTATATGGGAGATACTGAAATTGAATAAGGAATCTATGAAAAATACTTAGGAGTTTATGTTGACTCAGAAATGTGGGGAAGCTATAAAGGCCATCAAAATGCTGGGAAAAGTGTTGAATTTAAATCAAGGGAAGTAATGTTAAAACTTTACAATGCATTAACAGTAAGACCTCATGTAGAATATTGTGTTCAGTTCTGGTCACCTCATTACAAAAAGGATATTGTTATCCCAGGTTTAAAAGAATTGAATCTGTTCAGTCTTGAACAAAGAAGACTACGCGATGATCTAATTCAAGCATTCAGAATCCTAAAAGGTATTGACAATGTTGACCCAGGGGACTTTTTCGACCTGAAAAAAGAAACAAGGACCAATGGTCACGAATGGAGATTAGATTAAGGGGCATTCAGAACAAAAATAGGAGGCACTTTTTTACACAGAGAATTGTGGGGGTCTTCCCCAGTAATGTTGTTGAAGCTGACACCCTGGGATCCTTCAAGAAGCTGCTTGATGAGATTCTGGGATCAATAAGCTACTAACAACCAAACGAGCAAGATGGGCCAAATGGCGTCCTCTCGTTTGTAAACTTTCTTATGTTCTTCTTAAATAATTATCATTGGTGTGTAGGGGAGTTTTATGTAGCTGTATTTATTAGGTGAAAGGGGCGGCTCGATCTACCCTGCGGTTTGTTTTGGCCCTTATGCCTGTTTGTTTTGTTTATTGTCTATTATTTTTGTATTAAAGTGTGCAAAAGCATGTTAAACCTTGCAAGTTCTGTCTGTGGGTCTCCTTCCTACAAAACCAGCCTTGGCTGTGATGCTACCCTACCACAGCATGCATTTAAATTAAATCAACAAAGTATATGAAAAGACCACAACACTGCATTATTCTTGGCCAAGTCACTGCTGCTAAAGCTGTAAATTAAATGCAAATAAAATATTAAATTGGTATTCCAACAGCTCCTGAAATTATTTGTTTTCGGGGTAAGTCTGGTTTATTATATTTTTATATAAACTAAAACCATAAACTAAAACATTACAGCTATTCTTAATAACTATTTGTGAACAGGATGGCTTTGGGGTGACGTCAGAACAGGACGAAGTAACACAAGACTGTGGTAATGAAAGCGCTGATGCTAAGATTTATTGATAAATAAAAAAATAACAAAACAGAAACACTTTACAAAACAAAACGGCACATTGGCCAAAACAAACTGACAAAACGCAAAACAAAGCTTAACACTAAATCAAACAAGTAGCGTGCTGGTTTAAAGCCAGCACGGTAGGAACTGTTTATATTTGTTTCTTTAGTTGTTACTGTCTCGCTCTCTCGTTCTGCCTCTGAACACCCAACCCTGGTCAACCACAGCTGTGGGTTTTTATACATGTGACCGTCTCCAAATTAGCAATAAATTAATCAATCTGGAGACGGTCACATTCTACACGAGTTTAGCATGGATGGGGAATTTTAACCCCATCCATGCTGCAAAATAACAATAACAAAACGTTGTGCTTTTATAAACTAAACAATACATTTAAATAATAATAATACAAAATCATACAATGCACACAGGGGCAGGGTGTACCCTGTCACATTGTCATATGTATTTTTTGTAGATTACTTTTAGTAAAGGCATAAGACAATCACTTTGTTATCTTATTGGATATTTATGTTCCAGCTGTAAATTGGAATGGTAGTGTATTGTACAGATGACATTATGTGGGTTTCAATCATCTAGAAAGCATGAAATGTGTCACATTCAATTTCATGAGGCTTAATTGCCAGCTCTGACGTGGAAGGAATAAACAGAAATGATTTGATTTATTTCATATTGCTATTCCTGCAAGAGATTATTGGAAATGTAACAAAAATTATAGCTTGCCCTTGAAAAGGTTTTAGAAAATTAGAGGCTGCATATATATATATATATATATATATATATATATATATATATATATATATATATATATATATATATATATATATATATATAATAGATAGATAGATAGATAGATAGGTAGGTAGGTAGATAGATAGATAGATAGACGATAGATAGATAGATATACATTAAAAGTTATCTTTGTATGTACACAAAAGGTTTAAATGATTATTTCTTTTTGAACGAAAGCCATTCTTCAGCTGTATAGAAAGAAAAGTAAACGTAATCATTTAAAACATTTGTGTACAAACAAAAAAAATGTTTTGTTTGTTTCATTTTTTCATTTTTGTACACTGCAGTTTTACTTCCTTTCAAACCAATATACAACACAGTACACCTCGGTATAGCAAACCTGTTGGAGTCCAAGCCTTGACATAGGGAGGGGTTCGATATAGGGAGGGGTTGGTTCTAGTGAACGGACAATCAAAATGAATGGTAAACTGTTGGAGTAAGTTAATGAGATGAAATTGTGAATAAAAGTAGAATTATAACTCATATCTCAGCCTTTGGCCTCGTGCCTCACAACGCACTCAGGCATGCGGAAGATATCTTACCACACACCCTGTCGTGGGTTATTGCTTACTTAAAGGATTGCCTGGTACTATTAACTACAGAAATGTAATGGTTGGGTCAACCAATATGTCTTCCCCAGTAATGTTGTTGAAGCTGACACCCTGGGATCCTTCAAGAAGCTGCTTGATGAGATTCTGGGATCAATAAGCTACTAACAACCAAACGAGCAAGATGGGCCAAATGGCGTCCTCTCGTTTGTAAACTTTCTTATGTTCTTCTTAAATAATTATCATTGGTGTGTAGGGGAGTTTTATGTAGCTGTATTTATTAGGTGAAAGGGGCGGCTCGATCTACCCTGCGGTAGTTACAAATATGTATTCTTTTGTTAAACTGTTTGTTTTGGCCCTTATGCCTATTTGTTTTGTTTATTGTCTATTATTTTTGTATTAAAGTGTGCAAAAGCATGTTAAACCTTGCAAGTTCTGTCTGTGGGTCTCCTTCCTACCAAAACCAGCCTTGGCTGTGATGCTACCCTACCACAGCATGCATTTAAATTAAATCAACAAAGTATATGAAAAGACCACAACACTGCATTATTCTTGGCCAAGTCACTGCTGCTAAAGCTGTAAATTAAATGCAAATAAAATATTAAATTGGTATTCCAACAGCTCCTGAAATTATTTGTTTTCCGGGGTAAGTCTGGTTTATTATATTTTTATATAAACTAAAACCATAAACTAAAACATTACAGCTATTCTTAATAACTATTTGTGAACAGGATGGCTTTGGGGTGACGTCAGAACAGGACGAAGTAACACAAGACTGTGGTAATGAAAGCGCTGATGCGCAAGATTTATTGATAAATAAAAAAAAATAACAAAACAGAAACACTTTACAAAACAAAACGGCACATTGGCCAAAACAAACTGACAAAACGCAAAACAAAGCGAACACTAAATCAAACAAGTAGCGTGCTGGTTTAAAGCCAGCACGGGTAGGAATTGTTTATATTTGTTTCTTTAGTTGTTACTGTCTCGCTCTCTCGTTCTGCCTCTGAACACCCAACCCTGGTCAACCACAGCTGTGGGTTTTTATACATGTGACCGTCTCCAAATTAGCAATAAATTAATCAATCTGGAGACGGTCACATTCTACACGAGTTTAGCATGGATGGGGAATTTTAACCCCATCCATGCTGCAAAATAACAATAACAAAACGTTGTGCTTTTATAAACTAAACAATACATTTAAATAATAATAATACAAAATCATACAATGCACACAGGGGCAGGGTGTACCCTGTCACATTGTTGTATGTATTTTTTGTAGATTACTTTTAGTAAAGGCATAAGACAATCACTTTGTTATCTTATTGGATATTTATGATCCAGCTGTAAATTGGAATGGTAGTGTATTGTACAGATGACATTATGTGGGTTTCAATCATCTAGAAAGCATGAAATGTGTCACATTCAATTTCATGAGGCTTAATTGCCAGCTCTGACGTGGAAGGAATAAACAGAAATGATTTGATTTATTTCATATTGCTATTCCTGCAAGAGATTATTGGAAATGTAACAAAATTATAGCTTGCCCTTGAAAAGGTTTTAGAAAATTAGAGGCTGCATATATATATATATATATATATATATATATATATATATATATATATATATATATATATATATATATATATATAGATAGATAGATAGATAGGTAGGTAGGTAGATAGATAGATAGATAGATAGATAGATATACATTAAAAGTTATCTTTGTATGTACACAAAAGGTTTAAATGATTATTTCTTTTTGAACGAAAGCCATTCTTCAGCTGTATAGAAAGAAAAGTAAACGTAATCATTTAAAACATTTGTGTACAAACAAAAAAAATGTTTTGTTTGTTTCATTTTTTCATTTTTGTACACTGCAGTTTTACTTCCTTTCAAACCAATATACAACACAGTACACCTCGGTATAGCAAACCTGTTGGAGTCCAAGCCTTGACATAGGGAGGGGTTCGATATAGGGAGGGGTTGGTTCTAGTGAACGGACAATCAAAATGAATGGTAAACTGTTGGAGTAAGTTAATGAGATGAAATTGTGAATAAAAGTAGAATTATAACTCATATCTCAGCCTTTGGCCTCGTGCCTCACAACGCACTCAGGCATGCGGAAGATATCTTACCACACACCCTGTCGTGGGTTATTGCTTACTTAAAGGATTGCCTGGTACTATTAACTACAGAAATGTAATGGTTGGGTCAACCAATATGTGAATAAACACTGATAAATACTGAGCTTTGATAATCCTAAATGTATCCCATACAAGTATGAACATGTTACAATGACGTTCAGTCCTTAAAATGTTAAAGAAAATTAGCAGGTCTGCCAGCATATGCACAGGGGGTCATGACATTAAAATGGTGTAATGTCAACTGGCCTTTATAATTTCTTTCTCTCGTGTGTGAAACTCGAGGAGACAGCTTTGGGTTGCGCAGTGCAATGTGCTACTGAATCCTGTAACAGAAAAGAAGAACTGCATATTACATAAAACTTGTAGAGGATTGCTGAGTTTAAAAACCTTTATAAGCGTAGAGAGCCCAAACTTTGAAAAAATGATGTGCTCTTGCTCTGAACTCTAGATAAATACTGTAAGTAGCAATTACATCATGAAGAAGCCAGCAGTGCTTTGACAACTAATTTAAATCTACCTGTGCTAATAATCAGTTTGTAATAATTACTACTCAATTAAAGCAGTAGCGTTTGCCTTCAAGTAGCACTTAGTTCTTTGTAATTAGCTGAGTAAATAATAATCATGTTCACATTTCTAACCTGTAGTTTGACTTGTATTAAGGAGTCTTAATACTACAGTACTACTACTAATATAGTGTATAATGGATAACTTGGAGTCCATTATGCCAATAACATTTTCACCAGTAAACCCCATTTTAGGGTCCTCATTTAAAATGTGGACTCTTGTTCATGGTTTGTGCCTGTCTGTCCATCACATTCTACACTGTATAATTTATATTATAGACTGCTCAGGAACTTTCAGCCAATCAGACTGCACATTTGCCTTCTGGATTACACTACTCATTACACCAACAATGCCACTTTCAGTTTTTACTGTGCTGTATTTTCCATATAAGCATGGTTGATGTCACCTGAACAGTATTCTCTTCAACAACCTTTTCCATCTTTTCAATGAAATTGGCTGAACTAAATAAAGGTTGGAAATGATGAGAAAACAAATCTGTGTAAGGGTTGTATTGGCATTCGCAGCCCATAAACAGACTTTGGCTTTCAGTCTCAGTCCATTCATTTCTACTCGTGCCAATATTACCCACATACACATATGTAAGTATAGTTTGACTGAATAGTGTGCGGAAATTCATCATTGTTGTTTTTCTATTATTATTATTATTATTATTATTATTATTATTATTATTATTATTATTATTATTATTATTATTATTATTATTATTATATAATATGGTAATGTATTTTTGAACAAAACAAAATGTAATGGTTTTTTAAAAAAAATGAATGTAATATTTTTTCTCCCTATTTCAGAAAAAAACATTATTACTATTATTATTATTATTATTATTATTATTATTATTATTATTATTATTATTATTATTATTATGAATCCTCATACTGGAAAACAAAAACAGAGGGTATCTGTACTGCAGCCACATACAAGTTTTATAAAATCACCACAGTGGAAGAAAAGGGATTAGCAGAGAGAGTTTGAATATTTGATCAATGTATTTGCCAACCCCATCCTGGGGATAAGGGCAAAATGCCACAACTATCTCAGATCTCCTTTTGAAAGCTGAAACTTCAAACAATAGATTTCAACTTTGTTGTGTACCGAATCTAAATCGATTTCTCTCAAACAAAACCTTGTCTTATCACCTTGCAATTAGACTGTAGATCAATGGAGCGCAAGGACAGGCTGTTGTTTGATTCTTTTCTATTTTCACTTTGCCTCTGTCCTATCCTATAGATTACTTATTATTGGGCCCTGTCTCTGGGTTTCTGATTACAAGCAACAATCTGCTAAGCTGGTATTCATTTACCAGGATAAAGCTCTACTAGGTAGCCAACTGCCATCCATTCTGGTGTTTTGTACCTGTGCCAATGCAGACACTCACCCAATTACTTCAGTAGATAGGATGCTATTTGCCTCACAATAGTGTCAGTACTACAAAATTTATATTATAAAAAATAGGGACATTTTATGAAGAATGTAACAATATCCAACACAAAAGAATGCAGGAGGGAATTCAAAATATAACAAATAAAGACACCTTGAAATTACAAGGTTATTAAATGAAATAAAAGAAAACAAATCTACAAAAACTCCCCTATCCCTTTTCATAGTTCAATGAAAAGTGTAAGGCATTCTCACCCAGTTAGTCATGTCAATAGAGATATACCTACATATAGATTGTGAAACTGAGTGTCCCATAATGTTTAATTATCCAAAGTCCCCTATACTGAAGGTTATATGATACATTGTATTGCTTTTGACTTTTTATATCACGTCTTTATCCATTTTTAGAAGTTGCTTAAAATTTAATTTTTTACCTCACTTTGTAAGATGTTTTCAATCATTATATTGTAAATATTGAGTTATTATACATTTTTCTACAGCTGTCTTTACCTGGCTTTGAGCTTGTTTTGAGCTACTAAACTGCTGGTAATGAACATAATTCATCATTCCTTTCAAGATATTATACTGTGACATTTGAACTATGCCAGCCCCATCTACTCTCCATGTATAAAGAGCCAGAGGAGGTGGGGTTAGAGGAGCTGAAAGGTCACATTGTCACATGATTAGATTGGCGTGCTGGCAGTCAGGATTCTCTGGAAAGATCAAAGCCAGGTAAAGACTTATATATAGAAAAATGATTACTCAGTATTGGAGTAAAATGTCTCAGAACCATAAGCAATGATTGAAAACCTCATAACAAAGTGAGAGGGGTGAATTAAATCAATTAAGTGATACTTTAAGTTACTTTAAGCATTTTTAAGCTGCAGTACAGAAAAGAAAGCCTTTGTCACCCATTGAAAAGTTTGTTGGTGTCTTCAAGCTTTTAATGTTTTGGGGTACACAATGGAGTTATCTGGTGTCATCACCCCTGTTTTACAAGAGTTACAAAGTCATTAATTCAATCGTATTGGGCCACATAGGGTTAATTAGAAAAAATAATAATAATATGTATTGCTGTTTCATATGTATCACTGTTTCATATGTATCGCTGTTTCAGATGTATTGCTGTACCAAATCTAATGATTTGTAATACTGCTAAATCTGATCCCTTTCCCTGCTTTTTACTGGAGATTCACAGTTTTCCACTGGCATGATTTTCTTTTTTATTTGTGGGTGACTCCCTATATCGCAAATTTCCAAAACATTGCAACCACACTTACCTTTCCTTTCATGAGTCCCATTAAAAAAAGTTTAAATGTGTTGACCCATTCTTTATTGGTTCAAGACTAATGCACAATTCTAGAATAAGTTGAGCATCCCAGAGCCCTTGTGGAATGGGTCTGAAACATTCTAGAAAGGACCAGATTGTTAATTTGTGTGGAATATATGTAGTTTGTTTAATTAGGGATGCCAAGACATTTAGAAGTAGTATGAGTGAAGTTATCTGGCAACAAGCTCTCCATCCCCAGTTGCACTGCCTTCCTATAAAACACATTAGAACATTTTGGTGTACCTTTCTCCTTGTAAAATGTCTTGCACATTAAAATATTGTGCATATTTTTAAAGAGATGATTATCTATTGAGATACCAGGCTATTTAGTAAGTAAGAGGTCTGAGTGAAAGAAAAAGGGCAATACAATCCCCAACCCTAGTCTTGCTGAAAATCCATAGTTGTTTCCATAATTTGTACCAGTACTGTACATGAACTGCACACAAGTAGAACACAGGTGAAATGCATTGCAGCTGAGCAATGTTGATTTCCGTATTCACTAAGCAAATGTTTTTGTTTTTTTTAAAGCTGAATTCTGATTTTATTTTTAACCATATTTTATTCTGTGTTGTAAAGGTAGATACAATAGTTTAATTTTGGATCAAAATAGAATTTCCGTTGTCTGTTTTTGCAGTCCCAGCTAATGTTTGCAGGTAGTTAATTATGTTGAAGAATAGCCTGTACAGGAAAGTCTGCTGAATCTTCAAAGCAGCACAATGCACCCTTGGGGACATCTTAGTTTCCCTGCACTCCCACCTGCCACCTGGTTCCTTTCTTCAAAATAGGGTACAGCCAGTCTGCTTCTAATGTAAGTCAGATATACGGACTCATTAAAAAGTAGCTTCAATCCCTTTTTTAAGCATCCTTTTTGGATTTATGAAGTTTTCAAGATCAGTTTTGTCTGTTTATCGTATTGTTTGGATTTGCCTGCCACAAAACAAGACTTGTTATTCAATAGCAAACCAACAGCCGTTTTAGTAACTGATTTTTATGTTTTGTAAATCCTGATGAGGGTGCACGGCACCTAAACGTTGATTTGACATGTTCACTTTTTAATCTTGATGTTACACAAATAAAAGCTACAAATATTTTGGTGATACTCTTTGTTGCATTGTAACAAGGGAAAGCTTTTCAAAAGAATGACTGACAAATGTGTGTTTAATTTTTGTACGAATGATCTTTAACCATGGCCATGCCATACGATTTGAATGGTCTCATACCCATTGAAATGTTAGTGTACATTTTTTAAACCTCAGATGTACAAACATATCTTAAGGCACTGGATGTAAGAAGTAGAAACCTTTAACTAATGTAGCCGATTTTAGTGGTTTACTAATTTATTGGTGTAATGTATGTTTTTTTACAGTACAAGCAAGTGGAACAGTACATGTCCTTCCATAAGCTGCCTGCTGACATGCGTCAGAAGATTCATGATTACTATGAGCATCGCTATCAAGGCAAGATCTTTGACGAAGATAACATTCTGAGTGAGTTAAACGATCCTCTCAATGAGGTAAGTCATTTCAGCTTAGAATTTGCTGTTATGCAGTGTTATGATTTGCAATACAAGTGCTGGTGTATTAAACTGTTTTTTATGTTAACTTTGGCTTTCCTCGTAAACACACACACACACACACACACACACACACACACACACACACACACACACACACACATATATATATATTAAGATAATTGGCTAACAAATCTAATTTTTGTTTAAAACAGGGTATGATCATCTCACAACATAATTGCACTATGGCCTATAACTTTTTTTTTTTACTGTTTGTGAAGCCCTTACAATAAAATACAGAAAGCACAGTTCATATATAACTGTAGGATACAATGCTTGGGAATTCAAATTCTATAGTATTCAACATTCAATGAACCACCCATAAGCTGGGAAGCCAGTTCGTTTTAAAATTATACACTTATAATTATAATTTGCAATAGGACTTCTAAAACTGATTTGCTTTTCCAATAATACATATGTCAGAGTTTTTCACAAAAGGTAAACAGACCCTTCAGGACAGAACAAAAATCAATTATAATAATAAAAAACAAATATATGCTTAATGTACTTCTTTGAAGAAGCTCATACTCTACATATTGATGAACCAAAAAGATTATTAAAACTTGAATTAATGTTAAACCTCCAAAAGGACAAAACAAACCACACATCCCCACAATATACAACGAGGAAGATCCAGAAGCTGTGCAAGTAATTATGGGAATTGATTACAGGAATCAAGTAAGGGAATATTTACAGTTAATTAGCTACTGATAACCAATATCAAATGTGCCCCGTCAGTGTTTTGTCAGACACAGCTTAAACAATAAATATTGCAAATTTGTATAAACTATATATCGTAAATCCAAAAGCTCCATAAGAGCACAATTTAAAAGTGGACAGGGCTTATTTTTCACAGTTCTTACCTTCCTAACATGGTTAAATACCTAACGGTTTATGCTCTGTTATGAGGGTCCTGTTCCTTAATTAACATATATTAACATGCATCATGTGAAACCCTAAAGGTAACTTTGGTAAGCAAAGTTTACACAA
>JAGXEW010000845.1:0-46251 GCA_030684275.1 Acipenser oxyrinchus oxyrinchus
TTTGTTATCCAGAAAAAAAATATATATACAGTACTGTGCAAAAGTTTTAGGCAGGTGTGAAAAAATGCTGTAAAGGAAGAATGCTTTCAAAATAGACATGTTAATAGATTATATTTATCAATTAACTAAATGCAAAGTGAGTGAACAGAAGAAAAATCTAAATCAAATCCATATTTGGTGTGACCACCCTTTGCCTTCAAAACAGCATCAATCCTTCTAGGTACACTTGCACAAAGTCAGGGATTTTGTAGGCATATAGTCAGGTGTATGATTAAACAATTATACCAAACAGGTGCTAATGATCATCAATTCAATATGTAGGTTGAAACACAATCATTAACTGAAACAGAAACAGCTGAGTAGGAGGAATAAAACTGGGTGAGGAACAGCCAAACTCAGCTAACAAGGTGAGGTTGCTGAAGACAGTTTACTGTCAAAAGTCATACACCATGGCAAGACTGAGCACAGCAACAAGACACAAGGTAGTTATACTGCATCAGCAAGGTCTCTCCCAGGCAGAAATTTCAAGGCAGACAGGGGTTTCCAGATGTCCTGTCTGTCCAAGCTCTTTGAAGAAGCACAAAGAAACGGGCAACGCTTGAGGACCGTGAGACGCAGTGGTCGGCCAAGGAAACTTACTGCAGCAGATGAAAGACACATCATGCTTACTTCCTTCGCAATCGGAAGATGTCCAGCAGTGCCATCAGCTCAGAACTGGCAGAAAACAGTGGGACCCTGGTACACCCATCTACTGTCCGAGAAGTCTGGTCAGAAGTGGCCTTCATGGAAGACTTGCGGCTAAAAAGCCATACCTCCGACGTGGAAACAAGGCCAAGCGACTCAACTATGCACGAAAACACAGGAACTGGGGTGCAGAAAAATGGCAGCAGGTGCTCTGGACTGATGAGTCAAAATTTGAAATATTTGGCTGTAGCAGAAGGCAGTTTGTTCGCCAAGGGCTGGAGAGCGGTACACTAATGAGTGTCTGCAGGCAACAGTGAAGCATGGTGGAGGTTCCTTGCAAGTTTGGGGCTGCATTTCTGCAAATGGAGTTGGGGATTTGGTCAGAATTAATGGTCTCCTCAATGCTGAGAAGTACAGGCAGATACTTATCCAGCATGCAATACCATCAGGGAGGCATCTGATTGGCCCCAAATTTATTCTGCAGCATGACAACGACCCCAAACATACAGCGAAAGTCATTAAGAACTATCTTCAGCGTAAAGAAGAACAAGGAGTCCTGAAGTGATGGTATGGCCCCACAGAGCCCTGATCTCAACATCATCGAAGTCTGTCTGGGATTACATGGAGAGAGAAGCAACTGAGGCTGCCTAAATCCACAGAAGAACTGTGGTTATGTTCTCCAAGATGTTTGGGCCAACCCACCTGCCGAAGTTCCTTCAAAACTGTGTGCAAGTGTACCTAGAAGAATTGATGCTTGATGCTGTTTTGAAGGCAAAGGGTGGTCACACCAAATATGGATTTGATTTAGATTTTTCTTCTGTTCACTCACTTTGCATTTAGTTAATTGATAAATATAATCTATTAACATGTCTATTTTTGAAAGCATTCTTACTTTACAGCATTTTTTCACACCTGCCTAAAACCTTTGCACAGTACTGTATATAAATTAAATTGGACAAAAAAGAGGCTGCTGTTTGATGTACCCAAAGTTGATGCCTGTTGCCCCACTGAGGTGGCTGCACAATTGCGGTTGGTTAGTGATTCAGTTGTACAGAACTGTTTTAGGCAAAATTGTTATATTAATGGAAGTTCTATGCACCATTGGATCTGAGAACTTAGAATGTAATTGCTTGCCTTCCCCATTAATACCAAACAATGTGGCCTCCTTTCAGGTTCTTGTGATCGGATCCAGGGCAGGTCGGTAAGCCTGTCCAGCGATGAAGTGATTTCAGGGCACGAGGGCCACCTTCCCCAGAGAAGGCTGTCTCTATCGCCCGATCAGCTTTTGTCTCAAGCAGCAAGCAGGAGCCTGGACAGTGTGTGAACGGCCTGGCTTCCTATGACACCCCCAGAAGGGTGCTCCCAGTCATCCCCAGGGCAGAGCTCGACCAAGGCTAGGATCCCCAGCGCGAAGCTGGTCACGTTGGAAGAGTTCTTGCAGGAGAGCAACAACTTATCACCACCCACTGTAAGAAAACAAAGCGCTTACCCCAGTCTTTATTTAACTGTTTGATACTAGTTTTGTAAAGTCAAAAGGGTTTCTGCATTTTTTTTTAAAAAAAAACAGTAATTAAAGACTGGTGTACCTGGTTAACTCTCACTCTATTTTATGCAACTTTAACCTTTCCATGTTTGGTTGCTGCTTGTTTTCTTCCAGCGAGACACAGTTTAGATGAGACAGAGCTCATTTCATTGCACGAAGTTCTTAGCCGAAGCTGACTCCATGCTCCCGAGTGACTCCGCTCTCTCCAGAACGACTGCCACCAGACGCCTGAGCAGTGGTGACACATACAGCAAAAAGGCAGGCAGGCCCAATAGGAGACCTCTTTCCAATATTCCCAGGGTACCCTTCAGATTCAAAGCACTAACAATGCACCATGGTGGAGCCTAGCCTGGGTGTTAATTGGAAACCACAATTTCATTTAATCAGATAAATACATTTTTATATTGTATTTATTGTATTTCATTAAAAGGCCACACTCACTTGGGTTTGGCTTAAAAGTACTGTGGATTTGAAACTGACAGTATATTGACATTGCAGTGGGTAATGTAACCCTGCTGTAATGAAGATGAAAGAAGTATAACAGAATTAGTATTAGTATAGTATTATTTTTTTGAAATCCCTGTTGGACTCATACAGTATTAATAAGCTTCCCAAAATTCCCCAACCAGTCTAAATTGACTAGAACATTGTTTTTATGTTAATTTCAATTGATTGTATATTTAGGTATTGCAGTTTCCAGGTTTTATTTTTGATAACATGACATCCATTTAAACTTATTTTGAGCTGATTCTGTTTCGCTTTAATTTATTTCAAACAGACGTGATGAATTATGTTAATTGCTCATCGCCTGGTTTTATCGTTGTGCTTTATTATTTTTACTGGTTTAACTGAGTTTTTTTTCTTTTCAGCATAAAATACCCAGTACGGAGTGTACACTGATACCAAGCCCATCATTTAAAATCTCCTTGATTCTGTAGCAACAAAACAAATAATCTTAAACCCAGTCTTTAATTGGTAGTTTTCTCTTATTAGGATGCACAGACAGCTTAAAACTACTAATTAACATTTAAAGGGAGGTAGAGATTTGGAAAATATTATATGAAAAGTTCAAGCCCTATGTACATTTAAATGTGTAAGGTTTTCCAGGAAGAATTGATAGTACTTTTTGTAATGAGTCACCTGACACGTCACAATAGTACATTCACAATGAAACTGCATCTCTTCTCTCTTTTATAGGGGCACTGTATCACAGCATTGACATCACCCAGGGTGTTTTCTTAGAATGCTACCAACTGCCTGTTAGTCTTCACTTAGTTTTCTTGGAAAATTCAAGCATGACCTCTTTGAACTCCAAGCCATTACCAATTTACAGTAAAAATAATTTTAAACTGTCCACTGTGGAACCATGAATACAGAGCTACAGCTGTAATATCTTAGTACAGCATATATACCATAAGGCTTCTTCCCCACTACACCACTTGTCACAATTAGGAGAGTAAAGCAAATGCACCACATAGTTGAATTTAATCTTAAATAAGAAGTAATTAAATTAAAGCACAATGTTCAATTTGAACAACTAAGAACATATCAGTCCTGAAATATAGATACTTCAGTGTTAAATCTGAAGCATCTGATACAAATAGGCTAACTTCTGTACTGTAACCACTTAAAATAATCTAAACGCTGCACTCATTTTTCATAAATAAATGATAATTGAGATCAGGTTGTATGCACATTCCCGAGCACAAGATGGTATAACTAACACATTCTGTCTATTTTTTTATGTGTACGCTTAAAGGTCATCGGAAAGTCTGGATTTGTCTAGATTAATGCATAAAACATTATCCGATGGAACTTAACCCCTATAGATAAGCAAAGCTGATTTGTGTTTAGTTTTTTCTGATATTCAAAATCAAAAACATTCAAAACCTGTACAACTGTTTGTGATCTTTTTTTTTATTTTGGCTAAACTCCATGTGATTTTCAGTTCACTGCTAATTTCATTTAAACAGGGAGTGGCTAATAAAGGTTTTGTTTATTTTTTTTAAGCAGATTGAGTACCTGTTTTAATGTTTTCCTCCGTTTTAGGTTCAGACGAACATCCGAGAGGATTTGATGAGTGACTACTTCAAGAAAATCAACGAGTCCCCTATCATCGGGAAGCAGAGCACCCTGAAGGATGTTGCCAAGATGCCCACAAATTATGTCATGCCAACCATCAAAGCGGCTCCTGCCGATTCATTGGATGGGAGATCTAAACCTGGGCAGAGCGTCAAACCCAGCATCCAACCCCAGACCCTCAGCCACAAACCCCAAGCAATGCAGCTTCCGTACGGCAACGCAAACTCTGCCAACCAGGTCACGGCAGGCAGAACGGTTGGCACAAACGCAGCAGCAACCTGGCACCAGAGGTAGCAGCAGTAACCTGAGCCGTACGTTCAGCTTGGCATCTGCCGACCTCCTCAGATCCAATGGGCCAGACAATTGCAGGCAGGAGAGTTCGCCTAAACCTGCCACAGAACTTAACCCCAGCTCCGGATCGTTGTCAGGAGGCAGGCTACAGTTGTCCATGAGCGGCCCCAATCCGCTAGGCTGTCGGGATCCTCTTCTCAGGGCGGCGAACTTCATTACCGCACTGTGGATCCCAGACGGCTTTCTAGCTCCTCCCAAGGATGACCCAATACCCCTATCTCCCCAACAGCATCCCCAGCACCAGTCCTCCACACTTTCTCTTTCTGGTTCTGTGAACAACCCCAATGTAGCTCAGGCACAAGCAGAGAGGTATGGCACTACCGGTTCACTGCACTACTGCCCGGCACAGCAAGGGCCACCCAGATCTGTGCCGCAGCAGCCACCAGTGCGGCCTGTTTCCCAGAATCGTGGAGAGGTGGCAATGGTGACGCCAGTCAGGGCGGTGCCCCCCCCAAAAGAGAAAGAAGTGATCGGGGAGCAAAGGCAGATGGATACGTCTCATTCAAAAAGCCTGGCCAAGTCACCCGAGAGAGGCAGCAGCACTGAGGGTCCCGACACAGAAGACCTGAATCAGAGTAACTCCAGCACCCATAAGAGTACTCCGGCCTCCCCTGACCCAAGCAATGACCCACAAAGTGTTTGGTATGAATACGGCTGCGTGTAAATGAAAGCCACTGAAACAAAATGGGATTTTCTGTTTAACCGTCGTAAAATGGTGGTCCGGGATGAGAAGGGTCAGGCTATTTAGCATGTTTGTTGCCACCTCTCCATGACTTTCTCCTCAGCAGGATTTATTGGGACTGGGAGGCAAACATTGGTCCCCGTGGCAATTAGGTTTCTAATATAGTACAGTTTACCTAAGTCCCCGAACCTGCCTCTGACTACACACTATAGCCTCATATCCAGATAAGAATCAAACTCCACCTTCCTAATTCAAAGACATCTGTAAAGGGTAAAATAAATCAACTTGCATTTATGCAGTACAGCACTTTCAAATTTTCCACGGAGGAAACATCATGAACATTTCATCATTATGCCTGACTTGTATTTCCCCAGTTCAAATTCATTTCAGCCTGTTTCTCAGCAGTATATCTGTTTTTTTTTGTTCATTGTTCATCAGTTATAAGGTAATTCAGAATCTGTACAGATCTTTCTCACAATTGCATTACGCAAGAACATCTCTATAGAGTAATGCATTTGTTAGAAGCTGACATTAAGGAATCTACATTTTAAAAGTAACCAAACACAAATTGTACTGTGCAGCCATGCATTCTAGATTTTTCCCTATTGTTGGTCTGGTATAACAATAACAACTAACTCTAAATAATACCCAGAGTCCAGTTTGTTTCTTACTACTTTTGAAATTTTGAATTCACCATCCTGGGCAATTAGAGTTTCTACTTTTCTGCTGGAATTATAAAACAAAATCCCTGTTACATCTGTATATATCCCTTACTGTGCTGATTATTTTAACAGAGAAAACACCAATCTTATTTATTGTTCTTAACAAAATAATTTAGCAGTCTGGTATAGGGATTTGTTTTGTTTTACATGAATTGGTTATACGCATGGTGCGTTGATGTGTTAAACTTACTTTCTAATCACCCTGTACTTTAAGGGCTGGTTTCACAGATCCAGATTAGTGCTAATCTTGGACTACCCAATGATAATTTAGGCAAGGTAGTCCAAGATTGGTGCTAATTGGGTCTGTGAAACCAGCTGTGAATATATTTGAGTGTTAAATGCACTTGATTATAAAGTTCCCTTTATAATAATGTAGACAGGTTCTGTGTTCTGCCTTATAATGAGAAAGCAAGTGCTGGTGAAATATCATTATTAGGCAAATGTGAGCCATGACTATACCACCTTATAGCTGGTTCCACAGTATAAAGGCCCTCCCTATAAGTGACTGCTGTATTGACTGTTTGAATTGATACAGGTTATTGAGACAATACTGCTGGTAAGGAATTGAACAGTTTATGACCTACAGTACATTGAGGCGGAAGACTCCATTCATTATGTGTTTACACTGGATCCTAATGTAAATAAAGTTGTGATTTGTTTTTCTTTGTGTAAATACAATGTAAATGAATATTGATATGTGAATGTAACTTCCATTTTTATATTTGGCAGGAAAGTAATACACTGAGGAGTTTCACATGCTGAATGCCCTTTCTGTCATAACGGTCTTTACACTGGATACATTTGAACTCTTAACTCGGCAATAAACAAAATGATTGTTCAAATTGTAAACCTTTTTAAATTAACATTGTTTTAAAGAATGGTTTTCTTACTGACTTGTTTTACATTGTCCCTGAATACTGCAGAAGAGATCCAAAATCTTAAATGTGCTGGAAATATTTTTATCCTGAATCTAACCGAAAAAAACAACAAAAACCTGTGGTGTGCTGAAGTACTTTCATTTTTTTTCTATTTTAAAAACAAATAACTGTAAGGGAGAGATCAATTAGGTGACATAGGATAGAAAACAAAACCACATTTCCTCTGTTTTTTTGTTTTGTTTTTACACTACAAAGAGCTGGATTTTGTTTTAGTTTAAAAAAAAATAAAAATTATGATTTACAATATAAATATGTGTGTCTCTTATTCTCACAGGAAATTCAAATAGGACATGTTCACTTTTGAATTCTCTTTTTGTTACTGTCATATTGCTATTGTCCGTGTTGATTTACTATAGAAAAGTTTTTTTTTTTTTTTTTAATAATATGGAAGCCTTTGTAATAAAGAGTTCGAATTGAGCAAGCATTCCATTGTATTGTATCTGATTCCGTTTCCTAGAGTTACCTGTAAATCAAAAAATACATGTCCAGACCCTGGTGGTCAGTGGGATTTGAAGTTGATGGTAACTCTGCAAAATTAGTTCTGATGGCCAAGTTCCTAGTGTGTTGATTTTTATATTATAACACATGCATGTCTCTTGGGGCCAAAGAACAGATAGTGATTGGAAACAGATTGTTTCTGACTCACCGTACCGTCCCATTTACTTGTAACAGAAATTAGTGCATTAAAACATTTAACAACTAGGTGGAAATAAAGCGCTGGTAAATAACATTACTTTTACACAAAACTAGATGTATTTGTATTCTTTCTGTGATTTTCAGCATATAATATTAAATACATTTATTTTAAAATCATTTTTAATCTATTTCATAATAATTATTTAACGACTGTTGATACTGATGATACGTATTTACAGAATAAATAACACCAACCAAAAATAATAATAATAATAATAATAATAATCCTCGCAGCGTCATAAAAGGAACCGACTTAAACAAAGCAAAAGCAATATGTATATAATGACAACTATAAGGCCTACTATACTAAATTAAACATTTACAAATCCAATAAACTAGGACAATTGATTTATGCACATATTACGCAAAATAGCAATTTAGCCTAGGTTTAAAGCGATTAACTCGGTAAAAAAAAATAAAGCTGATTTACTGCTGCTTGCAACAAAAACTACAAGCCTATTACATCATTACTAATTGTCATTCCCAAAGGGGGTTTATTTAAATGACGTATATTTCATGATCACAGTACACACGCCAAATAAGACTCTATAGGTTTAATAGGTTGCTTCTGTGGAAGCTGTAGGTGTCGGAAGTACTCCTGCTGCAATACCAATAAGATCAAAAGAAAGAGGCTCAGGCACACGCTGCTGCATGGTTTAGTACTAGTCTGTAAAGCAGCACTGTGAAGTTAAAATCACTCTGGCTCAAAGTAATTTATATTTACCGGACAAGTTAAGAAAAAGCATCAAGCTGCTGTCAAAAGAAGAGCCTGATCGTGAAGGTGAGTTCAATTCATCGGTTTTTAGGAGAAATACACATTTCTTACTGGTTTGTAACGCTATAGCAATTATTAGAATTATATGTATTTTATTGAATTTATTATTTGTTGATTTAAATTTCTTTCAGGCAGTACGTTTCGATTTGAGATGTTGAATACTGAAAGCCAGTATGGACTGCATATAAATAAAAACATGTAGTTTTAAAACGTTTTTGCAAAAATGTTTCTGCAAAAATTATTATTTTTCATTTAGCCTCTATTAGGATTATATCGGATAGAATTCCTGTAAATTACACGTGATCCCAAATGCTGAAGGCAATATTAGTTTAGCGCTTTGTTGTGAAAGTGGCCCCACCCGAATATCAAAACAGGTTAATTTAAATAATAATGCAATATAAAACGAACGCTGGCTGTTCCTGTGGTATTTTAGAGAGTCCTGTCAGTATTGGCTCTTTCCGCTACAGGATTAAATGTGGGTGTATAAAACAAAGACGACGTGTTGCATGTTTTTAAGATGCTGTGCATTTTCTCTAATAACATTCTTGTGGGTTTTAGGCAGTTTGGGTTTTGTTTATAACATGGGCACCTGAAATACATCTCAAGGTTATTGCTGAAAAAAGATGACGGCATTTAGGATTTGTAGAAGTCTGTGTTGCTACATGGAGTTGTTTGTTTGTTTGTATTACATATAATATAATGTGTATTTGTATATCCTTTTATGTTATTTAGTAATAAATGAATATTTGTTGAATATATACATGAACTGTATGAATAATGGCCAATGCAAAACATTCGTTCTTGCAGTGTGTTACTCATACCCATAGCACATTATATATATTGATGATACTGGGCAATCCCTTGGATAGTAATTGCTTTTGTTTCCGTAGTATTTGTAAGAAAAGCGTTTAAATTAATGGAACTTCATGCCGCTTTTCATTGGATGACGAAGCCAATGAAAGCTAAGCACATCCCATTAATTAGAATGGCTCTTAAAAAAAAAAATAATAATAATAATGCCTCCCTCAAAACAAAACTGAACTCGACCCGTTTTAGAAAGGTTAACCCAGCAAAAATGTCCATGCAGGTCCAGCAATGGCCCAGCATGGGCTGAAATATTGGCCCATTACTGGCAGTCGGTGTGGGCCCCACGTGATTTGCAGGTCTGGGCCATTTTGGCCCCAAGTCATTGGCCCAATGTGGGCAGCCAGCACTGCAAATCCATGTGCAAATCCATACCCCAATGTATAGAAATAATCTATAGAAATTTCCATACTTGGGGTATGTAAACTTTGACAACAAAAATACATATTTATAAAATAAATACATAAATTCACAAGCAAATAAGTAAATCACAGGACTTTTATTAGCTTCTTTCTACAGCGGTGATGACCTGGGAACCCAGCTATTCAGAGGTTGCCCCTAATAAAAAAGAAAAACAAGAAACCAGGCATAAAATACTTCATATTTTACAGTTTGCATATTTATTCAGTCATGTTGCTGCACCTGCTGCTTCTTCATTGCCTTCAGAAGGCGTTCATTCCTCCCACGACCAACCCCATGCATTTCTCAGCCACAGCATGGCCACTCTCTCTATTTCTGAGTCCTATGGTTTTTGGTCAGTGGATTCCTGCTTACAGCACTGGAAATATCAATTCAACAAACAATCCTGTTAAATAAACAAATATCACTTAACATTGTTATTTATTTTGTGTTATTTGTTTATTTAGCTGACTTTATCCAAGGCTTACTTACAGAGACAAGGGTGTGTGAACTATGCATCAGCTGCAGAGTCACTTACAATTACGCCTCACCCGAAAGACGGAGCACAAGGAGGTTAAGTGACTTGCTCAGGGTCACACAATGAGTCACTGGCTGAGGTGGGATTTGAACCGGGACCTCCTGGTTACAAGCGCTGTTCTTTAACCACTGAAATTTGTGTATGTAGTAGACAGATCTACATCACATAACTTCACCTGCGTGAATCATATAAATGTGAACTGGAGCATTTTGCATTGTGAAGGTGTTATAAATCAGTTACAGGCTTTTGTCCCATGCACAAATCTAAAGTAAAAAATAAATAAAATATGTTTAATAGCAGTGTAGAATATGATTTTCATTTTGTGGATTTCATAAGTTATAGTAATCTTACTAATAGTAATAGTAATAGTCATCTGTGTGACTAATAAGAGACACCATGTGGTGTGCATATGATCTTAAATGAGGGTGCCAATACTTTTTACCACAGTACCACTGTATATGCCAGGCTCCCAAGTAGAAATATGACCCATCAGCTTGGTGTCCATAGCAGATCATTAAAATGGCCTTACCCTATCCCCAAGATGGTGGTGTTATTTAAATTATCCACTAGGAACATACTGGCTTGGGTTGTTATTTATTTCTTAGCAGACGCCCTTATCCAGGGCAACTTACAATTGTTACAAGATATCACATTATTTTTACATACAATTACCCATTTATACAGTTGGGTTTTCAGTGGAGCAATCTAGGTAAAGTACCTTGCTCAAGGTACTTTACAGCAGCAATGTCCCCCACCTAGGACTGAACCCATGCCCTTCCAGTCAAGCGTCCAGAGCCCTAGCCACTACTCCACACTGCTGCCCACACTTAAACCTTGTTGTTAAAATCTGTTTTGTCTTTCGTTTTAAACACAATTTTATTTTTCACTATAGCCTCAGTCCTTTGCAACCATTGATAGAAACAGTACATATTCATAGCAATGGCTCTGACCTCTGACGTGTTCATGCCATGTCGCTGAAAGAAAGAAACAAAATAACCTACAGCTATGTCAACAAAGTTGTTTGTTACAGGAAAATAATTAGAAATGATTTCTTCAAATTAAAAACCACTTTAAAAGACATGTACTTAAAAAAATGTGCAGTGGTAATTTATGAGACAGGTATCACATTGAATGTTTTGAGAGAGCAAATTTACATCCAACCTAGTCATTTTGCATTGGTGCTGAACTACAGTAGTACATTTTTTGTTTGTTTTTAAATTTAGTAAATCTACTGCCAGTCGATTAGGTTATCTGTATTCTGCCAGCTGCACTAGCATAATAGTCTTATCTTTCATTGCGATCAAAGCTCATTAAGCAAAACGGATGCACACTGCTGAAGTGTGCTGTAGAATTGGAGATAAGACAGATATGCTAAGAAAGTTTTCCGTTTTGCTGTCATCGTGATTCAAAAATGTAACTGAAGAAATTAATCATAGGTGAGAAGGTAGAGTGTTAGTCGTTAAACACGTGTAACGGGAAGTGCTGTGTGCATTAAAACATTTAACAACTAGGTGGAAATAAAGCGCTGGTAAATAACATTACTTTTACACAAAACTAGATGTATTTGTATTCTTTCTGTGATTTTCAGCATATAATATTAAATACATTTATTTTAAAATCATTTTTAATCTATTTCATAATAATTATTTAACGACTGTTGATACTGATGATACGTATTTACAGAATAAATAACACCAACCAAAAATAATAATAATAATAATAATAATAATCCTCGCAGCGTCATAAAAGGAACCGACTTAAACAAAGCAAAAGCAATATGTATATAATGACAACTATAAGGCCTACTATACTAAATTAAACATTTACAAATCCAATAAACTAGGACAATTGATTTATGCACATATTACGCAAAATAGCAATTTAGCCTAGGTTTAAAGCGATTAACTCGGTAAAAAAAAATAAAGCTGATTTACTGCTGCTTGCAACAAAAACTACAAGCCTATTACATCATTACTAATTGTCATTCCCAAAGGGGTTTATTTAAATGACGTATATTTCATGATCACAGTACACACGCCAAATAAGACTCTATAGGTTTAATAGGTTGCTTCTGTGGAAGCTGTAGGTGTCGGAAGTACTCCTGCTGCAATACCAATAAGATCAAAAGAAAGAGGCTCAGGCACACGCTGCTGCATGGTTTAGTACTAGTCTGTAAAGCAGCACTGTGAAGTTAAAATCACTCTGGCTCAAAGTAATTTATATTTACCGGACAAGTTAAGAAAAAGCATCAAGCTGCTGTCAAAAGAAGAGCCTGATCGTGAAGGTGAGTTCAATTCATCGGTTTTTAGGAGAAATACACATTTCTTACTGGTTTGTAACGCTATAGCAATTATTAGAATTATATGTATTTTATTGAATTTATTATTTGTTGATTTAAATTTCTTTCAGGCAGTACGTTTCGATTTGAGATGTTGAATACTGAAAGCCAGTATGGACTGCATATAAATAAAAACATGTAGTTTTAAAACGTTTTTGCAAAAATGTTTCTGCAAAAATTATTATTTTTCATTTAGCCTCTATTAGGATTATATCGGATAGAATTCCTGTAAATTACACGTGATCCCAAATGCTGAAGGCAATATTAGTTTAGCGCTTTGTTGTGAAAGTGGCCCCACCCGAATATCAAAACAGGTTAATTTAAATAATAATGCAATATAAAACGAACGCTGGCTGTTCCCTGTGGTATTTTAGAGAGTCCTGTCAGTATTGGCTCTTTCCGCTACAGGATTAAATGTGGGTGTATAAAACAAAGACGACGTGTTGCATGTTTTTAAGATGCTGTGCATTTTCTCTAATAACATTCTTGTGGGTTTTAGGCAGTTTGGGTTTTGTTTATAACATGGGCACCTGAAATACATCTCAAGGTTATTGCTGAAAAAAGATGACGGCATTTAGGATTTGTAGAAGTCTGTGTTGCTACATGGAGTTGTTTGTTTGTTTGTATTACATATAATATAATGTGTATTTGTATATCCTTTTATGTTATTTAGTAATAAATGAATATTTGTTGAATATATACATGAACTGTATGAATAATGGCCAATGCAAAACATTCGTTCTTGCAGTGTGTTACTCATACCCATAGCACATTATATATATTGATGATACTGGGCAATCCCTTGGATAGTAATTGCTTTTGTTTCCGTAGTATTTGTAAGAAAAGCGTTTAAATTAATGGAACTTCATGCCGCTTTTCATTGGATGACGAAGCCAATGAAAGCTAAGCACATCCCATTAATTAGAATGGCTCTTAAAAAAAAAAATAATAATAATAATGCCTCCCTCAAAACAAAACTGAACTCGACCCGTTTTAGAAAGGTTAACCCAGCAAAAATGTCCATGCAGGTCCAGCAATGGCCCAGCATGGGCTGAAATATTGGCCCATTACTGGCAGTCGGTGTGGCCCCACGTGGATTTGCAGGTCTGGGCCATTTTGGCCCCAAGTCATTGGCCCAATGTGGGCAGCCAGCACTGCAAATCCATGTGCAAATCCATACCCCAATGTATAGAAATAATCTATAGAAATTTCCATACTTGGGGTATGTAAACTTTGACAACAAAAATACATATTTATAAAATAAATACATAAATTCACAAGCAAATAAGTAAATCACAGGACTTTTATTAGCTTCTTTCTACAGCGGTGATGACCTGGGAACCCAGCTATTCAGAGGTTGCCCCTAATAAAAAAGAAAAACAAGAAACCAGGCATAAAATACTTCATATTTTACAGTTTGCATATTTATTCAGTCATGTTGCTGCACCTGCTGCTTCTTCATTGCCTTCAGAAGGCGTTCATTCCTCCCACGCCACCAACCCCATGCATTTCTCAGCCACAGCATGGCCACTCTCTCTATTTCTGAGTCCTATGGTTTTTTGGTCAGTGGATTCCTGCTTACAGCACTGGAAATATCAATTCAACAAACAATCCTGTTAAATAAACAAATATCACTTAACATTGTTATTTATTTTTTGTTATTTGTTTATTTAGCTGACGCCTTTATCCAAGGCGACTTACAGAGACAAGGGTGTGTGAACTATGCATCAGCTGCAGAGTCACTTACAATTACGTCTCACCCGAAAGACGGAGCACAAGGAGGTTAAGTGACTTGCTCAGGGTCACACAATGAGTCACTGGCTGAGGTGGGATTTGAACCGGGGACCTCCTGGTTACAAGCGCTGTTCTTTAACCACTGGACCACACAGCCTCCTTATTATTGAAAATTAGAGCCAGGTGCAGGGTTTAAAAGGAGAGCAGTCAGTTTGCTCAAGGCTGCTGAGGAGAAGGAGGCAGAAAGGAGAGAGATTGTGTTTGATGCAGGTAAACAGCTTAGCTGTCCTGTTGTTTAGTTTAGGTTCCTGTTTTGTTTTAGTTAGTGCTCAAAGAAAGCTAGGTGTTTATTTTGTTTTGTTTGTGTGTTTATTAAAAGAAAATCAGCGCAACCGCGCTTGAAAATCCATTTCTGTGTGTTGGGTCTATTTTTAAAGGGGCAACGAACCCGAGTGGAAGCGGCTCGTTTACATATGGTGGCAGCGAGTGTGGGCGCCCCTAATGACCCAAGAATGGTTTTTAAAGATTTAATCGAGAGGATTAAGAAAAACACCGCTGCTCAGGAGGAGCAGACAAGGAAGGTGGAGGAGCAGACAAGGAAGATGGAGAGGCAGACACAAGAGCTGGGGTGGGCCCTGTGGATAATACCGGAGCGGGAGCCAACCGAACTGGAGCTGCTGCTACAAAAGTGTGAGCTGCCGTCCCGAGAGCCAGAGGGGGTGGAGCTACCGTCCCGAGAGCCAGAGGGGGTGGAGCTGCCATCCCGCGAGCCAGAGGGGGAGGAGCCGCCCCCGAGCCCAGAGGGGAGGAGCCGCCGCTCCCGGAGCCCAGAGGGGAGGAGCCGCCGCCCGGAGCCCAGAGGGGAGACGAAAAGCATACCTCCACCACAGCCCCCACCACCACCCCACGGTCCAGTCCGGCGCCGCTGCGTCCGTCCTCACCCCTTGCTCCAGGACACCCTGCCGGGTCTTCCTGGACCTCCCTGTGCTGGACCTAGAGCCCAGGAGTCTGCAACACTGGCCACAGCTCTGCCCCTGGTTCCCTGCTCCGCTTCTCCCGAGCACCCAGACGTCGCTGGGCTGCTGCCAGACGCCGCTGTCGCTCCCCTGTTTGCTGCTTCGGCTTCCCTGGGTGATCGGACATCACTGCGCCGGTTCCCAGGGAAGACCTCTGTCCACTGCTGCATCCTCCAGTGCCCCGCCTACGCTCCGTCGCCCTGTCGAACCGTTGGGTCCCCTCATCGCCGGGCGGTCCTACCTGGCTGGGCCGGACGTGGACCGATCCACCTCAAGTCCGCCCGTGGAAAAGGCAAAAAGGACATTTATGGACTCGAGGGTGGGTGGTTGTGTTTTAGGGAGGAGGTGGCCGTTGAGTGGCCTGTGTCTTGAAAAGACAAGGGGGTGTAAGGCAGCAGGTTGTGTGAGACAACAGGGAGGAGGTTAAAACCTCCTGAAGAGAAAATGCACCTTTTTGGTGTTAATTGTGTTTAATTGTTTTATTGTTTATCATTACCTGCACCTGGCTATTGAAAATTAGAGCCAGGTGCAGGGTTTAAAAGGAGAGAGCAGCAGTTTGCTCAAGGCTGCTGAGGAGGAGGAGGAGGCAGAAAGGAGTACTCTGCTTCCAGGCAGTCAGAGAGAGAGAGAGAGAGAGAGAGAGAGAGAGAGAGAGAGAGAGAGAGAGAGAGAGAGAGAGAGAGAGAGAGAGAGAGAGAGAGAGAGAGAGAGAGAGAGAGAGAGAGAGAGAGAGAGAGAGAGAGAGAGAGAGAGAGATTGATTTTGTGTTTGATGCAGGTAAACCACTTAACTGTCCTGTTTAGGTTCCTGTTTTGTTTTAGTTAGTGCTCAAGGAAAGCTAGGTGTTTGTTTTGTTTATTTTGTTTTGTTTGTGTGTTTATTAAAAGAAAATCGGCTAACTGTGCTTGAAAATCGATTTCTGTGTGTTGGGTCTATTTTTAAAGGGGCAACGAACCCGAGTAGAAGTGGCTCGCTTACAATATATATAAATTCTATTCTCAATTAATTTGATGCTTCTGTATTTCCTTCATAATGATGTTTTAACAATTTCCATATTGTACCGATTTACTGCTCATTATCTTTCTTTGAAGTGCAATAAAGAAAGCAAAAAAAAAACCAACAAAAACTCCCCCCAAAGGAGGAACAGCACAGCATGTCACTGAATTATCACAATCCACCAAGAGTAAAGTTGGTTCACCTGCTGCGCTGAAACACATTATTACATTTTGTGTCATGGACCTGGGGATAAGTTGTGATTTTTAACTTGATTCATTTGTGACTTAAACTGGCCAAACCTTATAGGTCCTATCAGCTATAGTTAACTATAAACACAATCGTTTTGAAGAAGAAATTTGTGTATGTAGTAGACAGATCTACATCACATAACTTGCAATCATATAAATGTGAACTGGAGCATTTTGCATTGTGAAGGTGTTATAAATCAGTTACTGCTTTTGTCCCATGCACAAATCTAAAGTAAAAATAAATAAAATATGTTTAATAGCAGTGTAGTATATGATTTTCATTTGTGTGATTTCATAAGTTATAGTAATCTTACTAATAGTAATAGTTATAGTCATCTTACTAATAAGAGACACCATGTGGTGTGCATATGATCTTAAATGAGGGTGCCAATACTTTTTACCACAGTACCACTGTATATGCTAGGCTCCCAAGTAGAAATATGACCCATCAGCTTGGTGTCCATAGCAGATCATTAAAATGGCCTTACCCTATCCCCAAGATGGTGGTGTTATTTAAATTATCCACTAGGAACATACTGGCTTGGGGGTTATTATTTATTTCCTAGCAGACACCCTTATCCAGGGCGACTTACAATTGTTACAAGATATCACATTATTTTTACATACAATTACCCATTTATACAGTTGGGTTTTTAGTGGAGCAATCTAGGTAAAGTACCTTGCTCAAGGTACTTTACAGCAGCAATGTCCCCCACCTAGGACTGAACCCATGCCCTTCCAGTCAAGAGTCCAGAGCCCTAGCCACTACTCCACACTGCTGCCCACACTTAAACCTTGTTGTTAAAATCTGTTTTGTCTTTCGCTTAAACACAATTTTATTTTTCACTATAGCCTCAGTCCTTTGCAACCATTGATAGAAAAAGTACATATTCATAGCAATGGCTCTGACCTCTGACGTGTTCATGCCATGTTGCTGAAAGAAAGAAACAAAATAACCCTGCGCTATGTAAACAAAGTTGTTTGTTACAGAAAATAATTAGAAATGATTTCCTTCAAATTAAAAACATTTAAAAGAATGTACTTAAAAAATGTGCAGTGGTAATTTATGAGACAGGTATCACATTGAATGTTTTGAGAGAGCAAATTTACATCCAACCTAGTCATTTTGCATTGGTGCTAACTACAGTAGTAAATTTTTTTGTTTGTTTTTAAATTTAGTAAATCTACTGCCAGTCGATTAGGTTATCTGTATTCTGCCAGCTGCACTAGCATAATAGTCTTATCTTTCATTGCGATCAAAGCTCATTAAGCAAAACGGATGCACACTGCTGAAGTGTGCTGTAGAATTGGAGATAAGACAGATATGCTAAGAAAGTTTTCCGTTTTGCTGTCATCGTGATTCAAAAATGTAACTGAAGAAATTAATCATAGGCGAGAAGGTAGAGTGTTAGTCGTTAAACACGTGTAACGGGAAGTGCTGTGTGATAGACTGCCTTTGCTGAGTCTGTCTCGTCTGAGAGTGCGCAAGGTCTTCAGTTCACGTCCAGACTCAGCTCTGTTACACATGCAACATGTTTTAATGAATGCAGAAGCAGTTTTGTGAGTACACCTTGACTTTCTATCACTATTTTAAGCTACAGTTATTATTATTATTATTTTTTTAGTGTTTGTGATATATATTGTATGGTTCTTAAGAACTCTCTGGCAAACAGTATGGCTCTTTTACCCAAAACGGCTGGACAGCTGCCATTGATTTGATTCAGAAGAACTATATTGTTGTATTTGTTATGAGGCTTTTGTCTTGGGTTTGCAGACCCCAGGTTGTTTATTGTGACATTCGGGGACTCTACATCACAACTTGTGCTATTTAAATTATTTTTCTCACCTTTGATACCACCTTCTATTCCTTTTCTCCTTTTAGTTAATTATGATGAGTTTTAGTTAAACTTTCGTAATAGACTTTTATGAAAATAAAGGAAGTTATTTTTTCACAAATAAATATGCAGTAGTCGGCACATTTTAAACAAGTGGCCTTTCAGCTTAATTATTTGACACATTAAGATTTTATTTTTTATTTTTATTACAGAATGTTTAAAATATATTGTAATATTCATATATTGATACCCTTCACCTCTAAGGGGTATGGATTGTAATTGTACCAGCAGTTCAATCAACATAATAAATTCCATTCTGAAATGCTCCACATTTTAGTAATTGGCCTTCAGGCTAATGCTGGCAGCTCATACAGTATGTGCTTCAAAGTGAAAAACGTCAAGTCTGCCCTCAGAACTTCTGTGCGATGGATCATACTAAAGTACTGATACAGTTCCCTTCTAAAAAAAAGATGTCTGTTTGTTCTTCCTGTTTTATTTTCAATTTATTTTACGGTTTCAAATTTAAACACGGAGTTAACAAAATATACATATTGGAACATAAATATAGCTTCTGTGTTTTGTTTTCCTTTTATGTGTTTAATTTGACCACGTTTCTGGCTTTTGTAAAGATCTGTATGACTGTAGTCCAAAACTGGTTCTCTCTTGTCCAAACGTATGAACATCCTATGTGTATATAGCTCTACCTAAATCTCATTTGCATCATTATTAACATGAAACAAAAATTCCTAATCTCATATGAGGAGGATGTGAGAACAACAAAGAGGTTCAATTTTAGGTAAAAGGAAGTGGTTTCACTGTTACACAGGGCATCGTGTCAGTTGAAAGACCAGAATTTTCCATTCTAGTCTTTTGTTTGATGTTATTATAACTGCCTCTTGGCCTCTTGGCCAGGTCGGCATTTTAAATGAGAACTTGTTCTCAATGTCTTTACCTGGTTAAATAAAGGTTTGAATTGAATTGAATTGAACCCTGGGTTTGTGTTTAATGTAATATAAAACTGTTATATATAATATATAATCAAGTAGTTAAGATTCTTGCACACAAAAGTCTGAATTTTACAGTCCTAGATTAATGAGTTATTTGAATGTAAATTCTGCTTTAATGTTCAATTCAAGCAAACATTTAATATTCATATATTTGTTTTAATGGCTGGTTTTATATTTCAGCACAATAAAACTTCTGTATATAGAAAGCTGAAGACTAATGGTTTCAGTGTCTAGTTTAATAACCAGATATAATACATCACCAAGTTTAAAACCGACATAATAAATAAAAAGCAACGAAAAAACTTGGTTATGCGTTGTTGCAAAAACATGCATATTAAGATCTTTTGTTGCCACGTGAAAGTTTTGGACCGCCAAATATTTATGCCAATTGATATATTCCTTTCACAGTGAAAATATTTTGAATGTGTCCACGGTAGTTCAATGCTTGAAACTAGGCTGAGAATCATATGAGTTTGATATTACTTAAGGGGAGTAAGTGAAATTTAAAAGATGTCTTCAGTAGAATACTATAATAATATTTTGTCAGGTACAACTCAAATGCATTTACACCTTTATGTAAACTTTGCCCATATTCCTTTCTCTCAATGACAATCTGTGCTAACAGGAACTTTCACTGACTCCATCTATGTGTACATTGTTTTTACTATTGTTTATCCATTAATGTTGCCACTTCAGTTCTCATAAATGCCTGCCTCTTACTCTCTGTCAATTAAGATAATAGTTAGCTGTTGTTATATACAAGTTACACTTTTCTTAAGCCTAATTATGCCAATCACATTAAAATAAATAACTTTTTTTTGCATATTTATGCCTCCCAAAGACTCGTTTTCAAATAAAATAAACTTTCTCTCTCTCTCTCCAACAGACCCGCCTCTGGATAGTGTGTAAAATAAGACACTGCTTACTGGCAAATCAAGAGTTTCGAAACACATTTGCAGGCTTTAGCTGTAGCTACACGAGCACTCTTCAATACTAGGTACCCGACAGATGCAGTCTCCTAGCATGTCAAATGAAAGAAACATTAACTGTAGTATTGATCACACCATTCACCAGTATTTGTTTTCTGGGGTATATATTTTTGTTCTGGCAATAGGGCTGCCCGCAAACATCTTTTCCTTGCATCACGGCTGGCAGCAATGGAAAGCCAAGAACGAGCTTGGAATCTACTTGATCAACTTAACAGTGTCCGATTTGCTGTACCTGGCTTCGTTGCCTTTGTGGCTGCAGTACATCTTTCTGGGCGATGACTGGAGGCACCAGGAGTGGCTATGCAAAGTCTGTGGATTTCTACTCTACGAGAACATCTATATCAGCATCGGTTTCATGTGCTGCATCTCTGTTGACAGGTACTTAGCTGTGGTATACCCTCCGGTTCCACTGGTTGAGAAGCAGGAAAGCAGCTTTGTTGGTAAGCATTTTCGTCTGGCTCAAAGAGATCGGGGTCAGCATTAGTTTCTTTGTGCACAAGGAACTCAGCCAAGACCAAAACAACCACTCCATTTGCTTTGAGCATTACCCCATGAAAGAGTGGGAACGCAATGTGAATTACTATCGCTTTTCATTGGATACCTGTTCCCCTTTATGCATCCTCACAATTTCTTACTTCAAAGTCCTGCGGGCAGTTAATAAGAGCACTGGCACTCTGACCTCGAGAAAGTCCGCATCAAAGGCTTGGTTTCCGCACAATTTTGATTTTCTTGCTTTGCTTCTCTCCTTATCACTTTTTTTGTTGGTCCGACCATTTTGGAGCAAGAATGCTCATTCATTAAAAAGATCTTTAACTTGTACCACGCCTCCCTTCTGCTGACCAGCTTTAACTGTATCGCTGACCCGTGCTGTATTGCTTTGTCAGCGAGACCAACCAGAAAATGATACTGAGGATGAAAAACTATTGCATGCAGCTTCTTTGTTGTAAAAAGGCAGAGAATATGGATTTGACTGAAAACAACACACCAGATCAGAATGGAACTGTTTTGGCATTCCTACCAGTTAATGAAGATGCTTAGGGAGGTTCAGAAGACAGGATCTTAAGTTTTAAAGCTGCTGGACAAAACAGGGACAAGGTACTTATGGAAAGGAGCATCATCCGATCCCATGACCATTTAATTACCTCTTTACACTCAGGAACAAGAAAGCACTCCCTGCCCACCAAGTGCACCACTATGTTGCCCAAAGACATTATTTTTTTTGAGAATGAAATGAAAATGTTCACTATGAAATTGGAAGCTGTGATGTTCATTAGAAGACTGATTTCTGTATTTAAATGATGTCAGTCGTGGCTGCCCATGTAATATGACATGCTGACTGAGGTCATTGTACAAGACTTGTGGTGATTTAAGACTTAAAAAGTCTATACAACCTCATTTGCCTTGATGTCACATATCCTCGAGAGAGCAAAAGACATGCTGGCCACTGCCTGTGCTTTCCAATGAAACGAAATGTTTTGTTTTTGTAAATGTATTTAATAATGTTAGTAAAACACAATTAATGTATTGTTTTTATAAAAGAACAAAAGTGTCTAAAGCCACTGTATGTTGTTCAGTATACCATTTAGGGATGTCAAACTTAATTTTAGCAAGGGACATGTTTGTTATTTGATACAGTATTTGATTTGCTGTTACCTTTGTTTTTATTCATATTTTGGGGGTTGGGAGGAACATCACAGCATGCAATATAGCTCACAGGTATTACAAAAACTGTGTTGCTTGTGCTTCACTGCAATCCCTTTCCGACTGTTGCAAGCTGCATCCCCGAAAAGAAAACAAACCTAATGATATTCAGAAACTTCAAATCCTGGCATCCATGGTTTACTGTATTCTGCTTGATTGTATTCTGGATAGTAATGGTTGAATGCATAAAAATGCAACTTACTTGCATACAGCTGTTTGACAAGAAGAATCTAGTGTATTGGAGCAAAAATATGTAGAAACATTAGTTGGGTATCTTCTAACAAAATCTTTGTGGTAGTGGCTGTCATTTCCCACTAGCACAAAAATAACTCATTTTAGCTTAAAAGTACAAATGTGTGAGAAGAACCGATATATACTGTTGCTACCAATTTATTTGCACGCAAAAACCTTCCTGTACTACGGAAACCGACACAGCTTTATGAATCACATTTTCAAACATAAATTAGGACACCTGGGATAAGCTGCCAGATTCTTTCACCAAATTCAGGGATGAAGGTGTTTCATGAAGCTGTATGATGATGAGAGAAAGTGATCTGAATTTAGGCATTTCAAGGCTGTTGTGGAGAATATACAGTACTGGTGATTGCATATGTACTGTAGATTTGCTGGAAAAAGGGAAACCCTACCTGTAATCACAGTTTGCAATTCATTATCTCTGAACTGTCATACTAAGACTGCTGTATTGCATCACAATGCCTCCAAATGCCCCAGGTCCTCTGCTCACAAACAAGCTCTTGCTTGCATGCACTTGTTAAAGCAATACGTTGAGGTTTATGATTTGTAATAAGTTTATAAATGCTAGTTACATTTACCTTTATACCTCCACTGTATTAAATGCTCTCATATGTGTTATATGGGTACTGTGCTGGCTTCAGTAACAAAGAATGTAATTCTTCATCTTTTAAAATGATACAATGTTTTATTTTTTTATATAAAACAAAATAAGTTCCATTAAAATAATGTATTAAAAGTTAAATGACTTGTGATTATTTCCCATTGTCTGCAGTCTCTTAAAATACATGCTAATGCACAGAGATTTATAGAGGAACATCTACCCTTAAGGGGAGGAAATCAACAACTTGACATTTATTTATTCTGAAACATCAACTTGGAGGGCTTGAAAATGAGACTCTGACCTTTCAAAAATATACAACAAAATGTACTTGTAACAGGAAGTGTTACGTGTGTGGGTCATGGATAATAATGAGATAGACACAGAGCATTGGGTGTTGACACACCACACTGGCACACAGGTTTTACCAAACACACAGGGTGTCACTAGGGTACCAGCAATGGTAGCCCTAGTCTCAGATTTAATAAAATAAAAAAAACAAAGCTAAAAATAAAAGTTTGCCACACAAGGTGAGTACTAGTCTCATTAAGAGATGTCCCGCCCAGGAACCTACTACACTACAAAACCCCTCTATACTGGGATCCACATCCCTAAACTAGCTTACTGCTGTTGCTCCTGAAGTCCGGGCCTCCAGCGACTCCAGGCACCGTCTTGCAAATGAGGGGTTCTGTAGTAGTTGTCCTGCAGAGCAGACGCTGTCCTCATGGATTTAAACAAAGCGTCCCTCTGTGCAACCTCCCCAGGCATGCCCCCCATCCAATCCGAACCGCCCGATCAGCTCGGACGAACCTACCTGTTCAATTGGTTGCCTAGTAACGTGTCTCCCGTTACATGTCCAGGCTGCACACAACCGCGCAAGAAGCAGCGACAGGGTTCTCCCTGTCACAGTACTAAGTACATTTTTCTCGTACTACATTTCTATGGGATGTTGAACAATGTTAATTTAACTGTTTTATTAATTTTTAACAATTTAAAAACAGCAGTTAACTATTACATTTACCAAATCTTTACATTTGCATTTTCTGTATGTTTTATTATTTTTTTTGTATATATAGTCCCTTTTATCATATCTTGACAATATATAGAAATGATCAATCTAATGTACAGTAGTACTTTGAGGCTACAATGACCAGTAATTACCAATGTTACAATATGTCTGCAGCAACTTGCCAAGTCCAATAAAGGAAATACAAGGTTGGACAAAACAAAAATACTGATTGAATAGTTGTGGCAAAGTGCCCGCCCCTGTGTATGTTATATGTTACGTGTTGTGTGTAAGTGTTGGTGTATAGGCATTGGTTCACGGGATATAAGCGGGTCTGTGTTTCACGTGTGTTTAAAAATGTAGATTTGTATTTAGGCACGAGGATGGCACAAATCACTTTCACGTGCTGGTTAAAATGTAATGTGTGGTCACGGAGTACACTTAATTAATTCACGTGCAGTTGTACCGAGATTCCAATTGAATGATTGACTAGCAATCGAGTCTCGTACAACTGCATAAAAGCTGCATGTTTTCACTCACTCGGGTTGGGTGTTCGAGAGTGGAGAACGGGTGTGGAGAGAAGTAAATTAAATATAATAAGTGTTTTTTACTCACCGTGTTTGTTTGTCTCCGCATAACCGCTTGTTTAGTGTTAGTCCGTTTTGTTTATCTATTTATTTTGGGCTAGTGCCGTGGTCCTGTTTTGTGTTCTGTTTAAATCTTTTATTTTATTATTAAATGCTGAGCGCAATCACGCTACCAGCTTCATCAAAACCCCAAGTCTCTGTCGTTAATTGTTCCTGCCTCTGCCGTGACGTCACCGCCCAGTCATCCTGTCACAATAGTTTACTAAAATAACTGATCAACAGAACACTACATTTAATAAACTCTATTTATATGTCAATGTATGTTTATATAAAAGGTAATTATAGGTGTAGTTACTGTTTATTACAATATGCCATTATAATCTACTGACATTTCTACAGGAGTATTATTTGCTGTAAATCTGTTTTGATCAGTCTCCGCAACAATTTGTCAATGATTGTAATTAGGAACTCTGCCAGGTATTTCATTGTTTTAAGGCAGTAGTGAAACATGATCAATTGCCATGAATTTTGGAGTACCAATTAATGCATTTTTTATGTTTTCTTTGATAACGACAAGAAATCAAATTACAGCTGTATTTTAAAAATCGGCAATGGATTGCCGCTTCACACATTTATCCCATGCCTACAAGTGATCGATGGCCATATGAGAATATCAGCCAACAGAAAATTTGATAGGGATAGAAAATGATCAAATCAACCCGCCACCTACTATTACAGATCGAGTAGAGATGAAAGGTCTCCTCAAAATGGTCTGGCAAGCAGGATTATACAAGCACAGATAATGCCAGGTGGATTCTGATACAAAGAATTACTCAAACCTGACTGTAAACATAGGGGAAAGGCTTCAGTGTCTGAAAACCAACACCTTTCATTGTAACAAAACTAATACACATTTCCACACTCTAGGCTGTGGCTATCAGTTACAACAGTAATAATGTTTTTATTTCACAAGGAATTTTATTCCATCAGGGAGTGTCTGGGCTTGTCGTGATGTTCCTGCTGGCTACAGTGTGATCTCGGCAAGCTGCTGGATCATAGCGGAGTGAGTGGCATAGAAAGGCAGGCCATCCACCTCCATTCCCAGAATCCCGGTTTGCCCGCTCTGAAACCCATACTTCACCAGGAGTTCCAACAGCTTTTTTCCTAAACACAACAGGCATTCTCTGCTTAGAACCAGGATTGCTATCCACAGTTTATGGTCAGACACTACACTCTGCTTAGTAGATACAGACCAGTTTCAGAAAGAGATGTAAACTTTGACTCATTCTAGAAACTCCTGAAATTAAAGGATAATTTCTAAGCAGTAGCATTCTTTATCTGTTTACCTTAGTGGCTGTTGGGAGTGCCGAGGCCCAGGAATCCTGCTCTGAGTGTCTGGGGAACCCAACTGCCTTCCGGAGGTATCTGTCGTGGAATTGGACAGCAGTTCAGGATGTAGAGAGCACAGGCCACCGCATAGCCTCCCCAGTTTGAAACACCTAGGCACACGAGGAAAGAGATGCTTCAGAATGGGAACAGGGAAGAGCTCCAGAGACAACTACCACAAAAACAGAAACTAGAGGGTCATCTCTTTACCTTTGCAATATAATATCTGATCATGCATAGTTTTAATAAGTAACTTCACAATGACACCTGTTTGCACTGTTCCCTTTCATTGTGTATTATATGTGAAATTATTCTCAGTGGTTCTTGCAAAGTCAATTGCTCAAATATTGTGTGCTTTTATTTTTGATAAGTCTGCATTAGAGTAAGTAGCAGGGTTATATAGTGTTACACGTCCCCACGTGTTGCTACAATGGTTTAAATAACGCATCTGTCATTTTTCTTTTCATTGTAACATCCTGACAACTTTTTACACTTATAACTTTAAAGTCAGTTTCAAAGTGCTCTTATAGCATAAGGATTGTTGCCCACTTTGTCACGCAGGTAACAAAGCAATAATGATCCATGATGTGGTATGGAACAGAAAAGCCAGAAAGCCAGAACACTAAGTGTTTTTTTTTTTTAAATCGCTCTTCCTGCAGATCTGAAATCCCAGTGCACCTGAGCGGCCATTTTGAAAAGAGCTTTGAAACAGACTTTAAAAAGTTATAAGTGTAAAAGTTGACAGGATGTTACAATGAAAAGAAAATTACAGGTAAGTTATTTAAACAGTTGTAGCAACATGTGGGGACGTGTAACACTATAAGGTGCTGTGAATTCAGGAGCTGCTCTTCAGTTTTAATTGCCTGCCATAGACGTATGTAATGTAGATGTCTTTATGTTAGTAAGCACCAGCACCATCTAGTTTACATTAGTAGTTTAATGCCTGTGTGGTGAGCAGTGCTACTATTGTGTGACGACTGTTTCATCAGCAATACAAAAAGAACTTGATTCAAAGTGGCAGATCACTAAGAGTAGGCCGCTTACTTGTATAAAATGCACTTTGGCTGATCTAGCCTATATTACATGAAGTGAAGAGCAGCTCACAAACTCTAGTTAAAGTGTCTTAACAGATTTATAAAATAAAGATATACAAGTAATTGCATTCCTAAGCTACTTTCAAAATACAAGATTTGTCTTACTTGTTTTAATCTTATCTTTGGGTTTTTCTGAAATGCTTCATATTACATAATCCACTTTCTTGGGTAGGTTGTGTAATATCAGGTTATAAATAAATGTGGTTAAACTCTCTTACCAGCAGTAATAGCAAAGTCATCTCCAACGTCACAAGCTACCAGCTTCCCATGTGGCATGCACTTCCTCACAGCTTCCTTCCCTTTCCCATCCCCAGCTCATTGCCTCCGTCTCCGATACCTGGCAGGCAGCATATCATTTACAGTATTTATTCATTCAGGTCATCCACCCTACAAAAGGTCATGAAGACCTGACAGCAACCAGGCAGTGTGGGGAGGCAGTCAAAGGTGTAGATCACAGATCAAGGGAGGTTCTGATGAGGTTGTATAATTCAATGGTGAGACTGCACTGAGAACACTATGTTTAATTTTGGTCCCGGATTACATAAAGGACAATAAGGTGCAGGGTCACCCTGGGCAGCTCAGATTAAATGTGAGTCTTCTGTGTTTAAATTCTTCTGCTGGGATATTTGACTATTCCTCAAGGATCAGCACCTCTAGTTCCCTCCAGGGTTGTGTCTGGAAAGCTGCAGATTGACACCAATTGAGTAAAACAACATCCTGCAGTGCCTGCATCTCAGATGTGAAACTCTTACCTGGAGAAACTGTGAAAACCATCAAGACTTCCCTGCCACCTTATAATCAAGGGCTTAATAAAACAGGATTTCATTAACTATAACAAGTTTCGAATGTCCACATTTTTGCACCAGAACCATCACAGGAATAGAAAGGGTTATCGCAAGTTTAATATGTATGTTCCTTCATTTCATAAGCTAAAAATCCTCCAAGGGAATTAGAAGTTAGATATTGATTTAAGCTGGGCATTACCAGATCATTTCTTATCTAGCATAATGCAATTGATCTCGCTCCTTTATATATTAAAAAAAAAAAAAATGCACCCAAATCCTCCATTAACCTGACAATGACATGGGCAATGTTGCTCTCTACCAACGTAGATCTCCACAATGCAAAATTTCTCTTCCCAGCTGGGTGGGCTTCTATTAGTGTGTGAGCTTGGGAGGAACCGATGACTCTCTGTGCTGTAGCCCAGACAAGTCACTGAGCACTCTGAGGAACGATGATTCATTTGAAAAGTCTCCTAGACTGTGACTAACATGAACATTAGACCATTGAAGGCTATCGACAGCTGGCCCTTGAAATATGATGAATTGCTCAGTGAAACTACTCTATATATAAAATAAAATACACTGGTAATCAGTATATCGTATAAGATGGAAAATAGGATGTGGTCACTTTAATAATATATAGTAAAATAGAGGTCAAAATAGACTCGAGTATCTCAATATATCTGATGGTGTATCATATTTCTGCATTAACCCCACCTCACCATATTGTTTTTTTTTTATGTTTCAAAACAGGAGTTTAAATACAAACCCTAAATACTGGTATTCTTTGGGTCCTGTTATTATATAATAGATTAGAAACACTTTTCAGTTGCTTCCAAACCAGCTCTAGCACTTTCATATTATTATTATAAAACAGAAATAGTTGTTGATTACCTGTTGTCATGATGCCTTGGATTGTGCTTGCTGTTGTGAACAGAGTATCTATGGGGTTGACCAGGTGTTTGATATTCACTTTCCTCATGTAGTAGTTTCCATCCACAGCCCTGCCAGCACGCTCTATTGCCACCAAGTGGTCATACCTGAGAACAGCACCATTATTCAGTGACATACTCAACATAACTAAATCCTGTTTACTCATCTTTCACTTGAAAATTGAAATCTGCAACCAATTCAAATTCATTCATTTTAACAACTTAACAAACAACATAGCTATACATGCATACCCAGCTTCTGCTGTAGGTAGTAGTATAGCATGTCTATTTAGTTAATAAAATGAACACCTCAAGGAGGGAAGAAGCTGAAAAGCCTGAAGGTACCGACACAACCTTTAAGTTTAAGGAATGTACACAAACTGGAAGGTTAACAAGGTCTGTCTAGTGCAGCGAGTAAGCAGTCACACAGAAATCATATTTGATCATAAAACAGAACATGTGGGGCAAGACAGCTTAAAGACTGGCATTACTGAGTATCAAGCAAAACAGATAAATGATGCATCGCTCCCATTTTAAGTACAGCAGCACACAGACAAAGCATACATTCTTTACTTTTCTATGCTTACACAGATTTTTTTTTAAGTACACAATGAGCAGTACTGACGTTGCATCATGCAACATCATACAACGAGAACACCAAAACTTTCCAGTGTATGTGTTAAGCAAATTGTTCACACACACACAAAATGTGCAAATACATTTGGTTAACTTTTGTCCACAATGCATGATTGTCGATGCACTGTAGTGATAACACTGCTGATAAAAGGTCTAGCTTGTTATATGCAGGATTAACCGCACCTGGGTGTCTTCGATTTCTATCATGGCACAGGAATCTCAAAGCTGAATCCTGGCTATCATCTTGAAACTGAGGAGGGGTACTGAGTACTTAAAATTCCTACAAAAGAAATTAGTAATGTTACAGGAATGTTCTATTTTCTCCCACAAGCACTTGAATAGCACATCATATATATAGTGTAGTGATCACTACTATAATATATATATATAAAACCCTTTCCTACTTTAAAAGTAGGGCTTAATTTTTTCTGTTTTCCTTCATTTTTCATGTGTCTCTGCCCACTCAATCTGCTGGTGTTTAATAATGAAGCTGATAAACTTAAATGGAAAGTTATCACATTGTGTGCCAAAGCCTTTGAAGCTTGTTACACAATGAACAGATTTTATTTTTATGAAGACCCTCAATTGGCTAAAAACATACCTTCCTCTAAAAGGGAGTAATTTATTGTGGTATCTTGGGCACTCCTTAAAATAAGCACAGAAAACAATCAAGCCTTATATTTATTCTTGAACGACCCTTTGAGTGCTCAATGGCCACTAGCCATATATTTTTGACACCAAACAAAGTCTTGCACTGAATATTCAAAGGCTAAAACAGAAAACAAAATACTGCTTTGAGCAATTTGCTTCTTATTGCAGTACATTGTACTGTCTCACCACCACAGAAATCCAGAATATAGGGTAGTGGGTACAATCTAAGACATCAGTGACAATACCTTGCTCAACAGCATCATCAATAATCTTCTTGTTCATTTCTAAGGCCGGTGGTCGGTTACTATAGCAACCTGTTTCTTCAGGGCCTGGAGCATGGCTGCCATGGCATGCATGGCACCTGGAGGTCCGTCGATTTCCTCTGGAGGGTCCTGGTAGTGATGAGAACTGAGGCTGCATGAGACATGCACAGGGAGGCCTTCAGCAGCTCGTCTTGGATGAACAGGGCTTTTATACCTCGGTCACCTAAAAACAAACATGGAATTTAAATTGATAACATTTTGGAAGCAATGGAAAGAACAGCATGTATGTCTGATATCACACACTTGAGAAAGTATACAGCACTGGGAAATGTCTGTACTGGTGCCTACTTTGTTTTTTGTCTTCCTAAAAGTTGTAGAACATTTATACAAGTGGGTCAAAATGTCCGTCATTGCAGTGTCTATTTTTTATTTCCCACAGTATTCCTTTTTAAAAATATTTGGTCAGTTTCTGAATATAAAGACTACTGACCACCTAAATTAATCTCAATGATTGTATCTAAAATGTCAGCTGAAGGTACCTTAGATATCTCAATCAGTATCAGCCCATAGAGTGCTGATTATTTCCTACATGGTCAAATGGTGTGAGAACAAGCAGGCAGAGTGTGGTGGCTGCTTACCTGGGTCAGCCCCAATGTGACACTCCAGGGCCCTGATCTTCTGAACTGCAGCAGCAGAGGCGACACTGTAGTGCAGAGGGTTCTGGGAGATGCAGAATGTCTGTACGGTCTCTGCCGGGTCAGAGTTGGGAACAGGACTGGACTCGCTCCTTTTACAGTCAGTGATGAACATCCTGCCAGGAGAGTGGGTGAATGCCAGAAGAGGTTCTAAAAGAGGGGCACACACCAAAGCAATCACTCACTAGGGCAGAAATGCATCCCCATTAATGGTCTGGTCAATCTGCTTTACAAACCCCATTGCACAAGGGGAGATAAGGAGTGGTCTGGGACTGCTGAATCCCCAGCAACTGACACATCTCTTTAAAAAGAGTAGATTAGAAATGTCCACCTTTACACGTATGAATTATCCTTGGTTTACCGCAATGGCAAAATATGTTGAAACCTGATTGAATGCATAGGGTAGAAGTTTGTAGTTTGATTAGTAAATAGATTTGATCAAAACACAAAATAAGAAAGACAAGAAGTTCATTGTAAATTTTAAATCAGAAAACTACTGTACTGTATATGTGTATTTTATTGCAACTATCAGTAACCACTGCTATAGTTACCGTAAAAACCAAATTTCAAATCACAAATTCTGAGACAAAACATACCTTCATGATTCTGCGACAATTAAAAAAAAACATATGTTGCAGTTTGCTCCATACTCACTGGAGCTCTGTACCGCTTCCACCCCGTCACACCACAGGCCCAGAACACAGGGATGTCCCTTGATGAGGCTGAACCGACTCCCCATAGTCTGGTCTGGACAGATCCTGGATTCCAATTAATCCTAAAATACAGATCGGAAATCCAAATGTGACCATAGATAAAACCTAATACAGGTTTTGTTCTTCATTAGTACAGTGAATATGAGGTGTGAATGGACTGGGCTGAACTCACCAGGGTGGCCAATATGCACTGGAGCCCCATGAACATCTCTTGCTGGGTGGTGGCTTGTGCGACAGCGCCGAAGTTTTCCCTCTGGGATAGGCCTCATGGAGACCACCATGTTACACTGGAACCTGTCCACCTCACGACACGGCACCGACGTCTACAGGGAAAGGAATACACAATTCATAATTCAAACAGACACAAGGGACTTTAATGGAGGACTAAAAGGAAGTGAGGGCTGCTTTTCCAAGTGTAGTTGTATTGGTACAACGATAAACAGGAGCAAGTATCAAATAATTAATTGAACAAGTAATTGCATTTTGAAATCGGATATAGCAAAACTACTGTTGGAAATCAAAGAACAGTCTTTATAAGAAGTCTTTTTCACCGCACCTTATACATGCTCACATTGCGCTTTTGTTCAATGTTCCTTATTGGAACCCCTGCCTTCAAAATTGCCTGTTCAAAAGCAAAACTACAGCCCAGGTAGAAGGTTGTCATGTCTTTCATCTCTTTCGTACTCTAGTAGATCAGATTTGTAGCCAGTGAAGTTTCCACATTGGAATTTACAATACTGAGGGCAGTCTGTTCTGCAGCAAAACAGATTAAACAATAGATAAGAACCAACCCAACAACAAAGGAAGGAGTAGTGTATCCACAACAAGGCCTTGTGTTGGCCTTCATAATAAATAAAGTAAAAAGAAAATCATTTTAGCAGAATTGTATCACACAGAACAAGTGATTTAAAAAAATATAAATGCACTAAAATGCTCTGTTAAACTTAACAGTACTTCATCATTTTCACACTTCTAGTTCAATAAATAGACCCAACACATAATACAACAATCATTTTTTAGCAAAAATACACTTTTTTCCCTTTTTTTAAAGGGTCCATCGCCAGGTTGAATGACAAGGCAGTCCCAACTTTTATTCTTTTTGTCTGTACTTGGTCATGTCTGGTGCTGGCTGCAGATCAGTACAGTAGTGTGTGTACACATCCACGTTTCTCCCAACAATTTGGACACCAATTTTGTTGTGGCTCTGCGTGGCCTTCTGTCCACCACAAACCAGGTTAAAGTAAGTACTGTAAGATTCAACACCAGGCCTTCTGTGGTGAAAGTCTACTGATATTCATTAACTGGTGTATCTATAAGACTTGCTGTACTTGAGGTCTGAACCAATGTGAATTAGTAAACCATCAATTATTTGTAAAACCTTTGGAACATAATAGGTTACATATAACAATCGAGCGAAGAAATGGAGTTTCCTTTAAACACTTTTGTTTGTTTTCTTGTGCAATGTGTTGATAACACATATTAGGCAGACCTGGGTTTTGTTTTAATTAAGAAACGGTGTATTATTATTATAGTGTTGATAAAGGCTGGATATGTATTCACCATTAACCCTAAACACAATACTTACCTTATATCAGAGTTGTCTGTTAGTATAGAGCATTTCCATTCTCCTGGTTGGCTCCTGTACAGCAATGGCAATGGGCCACTGTTTGTATGGCAGAATTCTTCAAAATCATCAGCCAGGTCCTTGTGCAATATCACAATATTGGCTTGTTTGTATCCTAAATAATAAAATTGTAATAAAATTGTAATAAAAAAAAAAAAAAAATTGTATATTGTACACACCGTAAATGTATATTTTGTGCCAGTAGCTAAGCTCAAGAATACATGTGCAGTAATATGTGTCAATAACCTCAAAAGTTATTTCTCACATTTAGCATGTTTATTGATTGAAACACAACCACCACCATCTAGATCAATAAAACCAGGACCATATTTCTTATAGCTTAATATTAACGTTTACTGAAGATTTTATTTCAATGTTGTCTTTGAAAAGGTGAAAACTTTTGTGCATGGGCTTGTATATAAAACCAAAGGATGGATTAACTGCATTCCCAGAAAAAGCAGGTACCCAAGTATAAGCCCACAAGCCTATTTGCACGATTATATAATTATGAACACCATAAACTACCCCGCACTACAGTGGTGGATATCAAGCCAGAGGAACTGAACAATGAAGACCCACCTTCTGCCATTCCTGAAGTGCTCCTGGTCCCAAGTTTCCGGTTCAATCAGTTGTCGGATCGCAGCAGGGTGCAAGCTCCTTAAGCTTTCAGAGGAAACCATTTCTGAACTCTTAAACAAGAAGAGTTACTGTTTAATATAAGAGAGCCATTGTATAGTCGTCAGGTGTGGATTTCATTTTCTAGTTGTAGTTATTGAGGACTGAGATTTTACGCTTATCTAGAGACCTTTTCAATTGAGATGAAACTTTCGAAAGACATATTAGACACAGTACAGTAAAACCTCTGGTATCATAACCAGCTGTTTAAAAATCCATATTGTGGCTCACGAGTCATCCATTGGACAGCCCTTCCTTAAAATAAAACACAATTACATTTTCATGACACAGATAGAAAAGTACTGTGAAAGCAGAATAAAATCTGAACCTGTTGAAACTTGGTATTGAAAGTGTGAACCTGGGGTGATAGATACAGCTTGCATGGAACAGTGTTTTATAATTTCCAGATGTTTAAAAATGTTCCCAAACATGCATCACTAAAATGTGTTTGTATGCAAATTTGACACCATTGCTGTGTCACTTAAATTTCCTGTTTCTCATACCAAAATCGATCTAAATGAGGACAACGTAAGACTTTACCTTGAGAGGCGGCTCCAGATCACCTCTTGAAATGGACATCTCTGAAATCCTGTTGATAGTGTGTTTAGCTGTTTAAAATGAAGGACTTTGAAAATGTGCCTGAAGTTAAAAGCCAACCATGTTATCTTTTAATTATTAACAGACTTAACCCATAAATCAAAATGCACTCATTCTCCCAGAACTGTGTTACCAGTTAGCTTTTTCTAAAAAATAAATAAATAAAATAAATAAAATCATGTAAATAAATGAATCAAGACAAGCATATAGTATTAAAACCGCAAAATAAAGTTTATAGATATAGACGTTACATGAAGTACATTTTTACATAGCATACAATGCATATATGAAACACTTAACACTTCTACAAGCAGATTTATATATTCACGTTAAACAATGGAACAATCAGGTTCTCTCCAGGACTCGAATATTGGTTGTGAGTGAGGCACACAGATACATACAGGCATAAATATATTTTTGAGACAATACAGTTCAGTGTGGCTGTCTTGCTTGAGAAAAATACTGACTCTTTGAAATAGGAGTGGCACCATTGTGTGGTGGGCAACAATGGCAATGAGAGATGTCTGGCAATATGCTGATTGGCGATAACGCAATCAAAGGTGGTTATGTACCACTGAAGATATGTTACTCACTTCAGGACAAGCAATCACCACCTCTTCAAAACAATGACTGTGCGATCACCCATGCACCTCCCAGGAACCACATTATGCCGGTTCACACAACTCCCCAAAATACAGTCTGGCTACATGAATGCAAAGAATAGTCTAGAATAATTCAAGCAGTATAACTTCACAAAAACATCCTTACAACATCCCAATGGATATTATTTTGCTAAATGAAATGACCAATGATGTATTCAGTGTCTATGTGTTATTAAAGTTCTTGGCTACAATCATGTCCCTGAAAGGGAACTTTCTCTATACAATTCTTCAGTAAAAGGCCATTTGAGCTATTTATTTGTATTCCTATTTGGCTCTATCTTAAAAATAACAAAGACCAGGAACTCTTTGGAAGCAATATTGAAAAATGTTTTACAAAGTGTTGCTGGGCTTGTCATGCCAATGCCACTGGCTGCAGTGTGATGTCACTAAGCTGCTGGATCATAGCTGAGTGAGTGTCACAGAAAAGAAGGCCGCCCACCTCCATTCCCAGATTCCCAGTTTTGCGCTCCAATCCGTACTTCACCAGGATTTCCAGCAGCTTCTCTTCCTAAACACACAGGCATACTCCGTTTAGAACCAAAATCAGTTAATCGTTTGATCAATAAGAAGATGGGGGCAGATATATATTAGACATTTTGATGTAAACAATAATGGTGCTGAGAACTTTTGGTTTTAACAGACTTAATAAGGCCTCAACAAGGCAGCAGGATTGCTATAAACGCTTTATAAAAAGAACACCCATTTACCAGTACAGGTTACCTTAGTGACTGTTGGGAGTGCTGAGGCCCAGGAATCCTGCTCTGAGTGTCTGGGGAACCCAACTGCCTTCTGGAGGTATCTGTCGTGAACTGGACAGCAGTTCAGGATGTAGAGAGCACAGGCCACCGCATAGCCTCCCCAGTTTGAAACACCTAGGCACACAAGGAAAGAGATGCTTCAGAAAATTACCATAACCACAGTCCTTGTATTAATTTCAATGACAGTTAGTATTGTCCTATACAAAATCAAACAAATGTTTTTTTGTTTTTTTTTTGCTGTATAGGTCTTAGCAATGTTATAATTTAAACTCAACTCCAATACTTCCATTACCTTTCCCTTCAGAGCAACAGCAAGATAAATGGCATTCATTTTGCCATGGAAAAATGCACTACTCTTAGAGTTGCACATTAAGTCAAAGCCTCTGCATATGTTTTAGGCCCCAACACCAGAGACAGAGGCACAGGCATGCCATGCTGACAAGCTCAACTTCAATTTGGTGTGGTGGAAGACACTACACAACAGAAAAAAATGTTACTAATGCAAATGAAAACAAGTGCTATAATAGAAACTGATTCTTTAGAAGCTGTAGAAATGTTGACACACCTTACCTGCAGTAATAGCAAAGTCAGCTCCAACGTCACAAGCTACCAGCTCCCCATGTGGCATGAACTTCCTCACTGCTTCCTTCACCTTTCCCATCCCCAGCTCATTGCCTCCGTCTCCGATACCTGGCAGGCAACACTCTTTATTTAGAGATCCTTCTGTGCATACAGTATGTGAATATCTGAAGTCTTAGAACCCATTTCTTGGTGATCTACTGCCATTCACCTCTGACTATCTTACATAAAAAACTCACCTGCAGCTTTAACAAGCTGCCAGACACTATAAATACAGCTGAGATACTTGTAACATTGTCTTTTGAAGCAGATAAAAAGGATGTAGCCCTCAAAAGAAGTAGTAACATTCAATATTTTCAATATGTTACTACTGTAAGGAACAAAAACACTGTTTGGGGAAGAAAAAGCTAAATCCTTTTTAAACTCTGGTGGCAGGGTAATAGTGGTGGTGTCTATACATATGCATGTATCATTTTTTCTATATTTCACTCTCACAATCAATTGGCTGTTTTGAGTGTTTCATATTAAAATAAATACAGATGTGGGGTTTAAATAGTTCTGTATCCCCACCCCCAGCACTGTAATGTACCTGTTGTCATGATGCCTGGGATTGTGCTTGCTGTTGTGAACAGAGTATCTATGGGGTCGACCAGGTGTTTGATATTCACTTTCCTCATGTTGTAGTAGTTTCCATCCGCAGCCCTGCCAGCACGCTCTATTGCCACCAAGTGGTCATACCTGAGAACAACAGCATTTACCAACAAATATTCAGTGGCATGTCCTGTTGCCCTCACAGCCTAATACCGTTCCCAGGTCAAGGTTTTTGATCCAATCAGTTCTTCCTTTTCTTTTGTAGTGCAGTCTGGTGATTGACTTTAGAGCAATCACTGTAGTTACGCTTGTCGGTAAGTGTTGTCTTATATACCATACACTGGAAAACAATGAATACTTAAAACAAATATTTAGTTCCTAAATGAAACCAAAACTACTATACAGCCCCTAACCTGGTCATGCAACTTCAAACAGCTGTCAAGTCCAATAAAGCCTGTTTGTTGCAAAAGTTTAAGGAAGAGAAAAAGATGGAGGAAGACTGCCCATATTCAGAACTGAAGTTACCTGGGTGTCTGGGGGTTGCCATCTTGACACAAGAACCTCAGAGTTGAATCCTGACTATTGTCTTGGAAGCTGAGCAGTGGTACTTGAGTTCTTAAGATGCCTGCCAAACAAATAAAAATGGTAAAGAGATGCTATTCATATGAGTTGAAAGTAAAAGTTCACATTGTCAGCACATTTACAAGAGCTTTATATTTTTCACTCTTCTGTTTAAACTTAAAGTTAGTTGCAGCTATTGGAATACTAATAGCAGAGTAGAGTCAAAAGACCAACATTCTAGCTAAATTAGGCTCTTCATAGGCTGTAGGCAGCAATGTCATAATATCTTGTCCCTAAACTCTCTTTTGAGCGTTTTGTAAAATAAGATGAAAGATTGTGCAGTTATCACTCAGATATGTCTGGAGATTGTATTACTTCACTACCTTGTTCAACAGCATCGTCAATAATCTTCTTGTTCATTTCTAAGGCCCGGTGGTCGGTTACTATAGCAACCTGTTTCTTCAGGGCCTGGAGCATGGCTGCCATGGCGATGGCACCTGGAGGTCCGTCGGTTTCCTCTGGAGGGTCCTGGTTGAAATGGGTCGGAAACCCGGTAGTGATGAGAACTGAGGCTGCATGAGACATGCACAGGGAGGCCTTCAGCAGCTCGTCTTGGATGAACAGGGCTTTTATACCTCGGTCACCTAAAAACAAACATGGAATTTAAATTGATAACATTTTGGAAGCAATGGAAAGAACAGCATGTATGTCTGATATCACACACTTGAGAAAGTATACAGCACTGGGAAATGTCTGTACTGGTGCCTATTTTGATTTTTTGTCTTCCTAAAAGTTGTAGAACATTGATACAAGTGGGTTAAAATGTCTGTCATTGTGGTGTATTTTTTATTTCCCACAGTATTCCTTTTAAAAATGTTTGGTCAGTTTCTGAATATAAAGACTACTAACCACCTAAATTAATCTCAATGATTGTATGTAAAATGTCAGCTGAAGGTACATTAGATATCTCAGTCAGTATCAGCTCATAGAGTGCTGATTATTTCCTACATGGTCAAATGGTGTGAGAACAAGCAGGCAGAGTGCAGTGGCTGCTTACCTGGGTCAGCCCCAATGTGACTCTCCAGGGGCCTGATCTTCTGAACTGCAGCAGCAGAGGCGACACTGTAGTGCAGAGGGTTCTGGGAGATGCAGAAGGTCTGTAGGGTCTCTGCCGGGTCAGTGTTGGGAACAGGACTGGACTCGTTCCTTTTACAGTCAGTGATGAACATCCTGCCAGGAGAGTGGGTGAATGCCAGAGGAGGTTCTAAAAAAATAAAATAAAATAAAAAACAACTTCTCTTTCTTGTCCTAAATGGGTCCCCTTTCTTCTTTGGGGGAAAATTTGATTTAAAAGGAATTTTAAAAGAAGCACAAACTAGGGACTAGTCACACAATAAAAAAAAGCTAACAAAATGTGTAAACACTTAATTGTTAAAACAGTGCCCCTATTTGAAAAGATATATAGAATATATTAAAATGTTTAAGTAACAACAGCAAATACATGATGTACTGAATGACTTTAGTGACTGATATACCCGATAATATACCCGACAATGCTAGATTAACTGAAACATTTAGACTTGACACCCTTACATTCAATAATATACTACTCAAGTGTCTTATTATGGGATGTTGTCTGTTGCAGACTGCTCCATACTCACTGGTGCTCTGTACAGCTTCCACCCCCATCATCCCACAGGCCCAGAACACAGGGACGTCTCCTTCATGAGGCTGAACCGACTCCCCATAATCTGGTCTGGACAGATCCTGGATTCCAATTAATCCTAAAATACAGATCGAAATCCAAATGTGACCATAGATAAAAACCTAATACAGGTTTTGTTCTTCATTAGTACAGCGAATATGAGGTGTGAATGGACTGGGCTGAACTCACCAGGGTGGCCAATATGCACTGGAGCCCCATGAACATCTCTTGCTGGGTGGGTGGCTTGTGCGACAGCGTCGAAGTTTTCACTCTGGAATAGGCCTCATGGAGACCACCATGTTACACTGGAACCTGCCCACCTCACGACACGGCACCGACGTCTACAGAAAACAAACAGTTTATCTACAAGTTCATCTAAAAATTGTAAATGCTTCGTGAATATGGCCCAATATATGCCACACTAAAAATAAAGACCCAATTGGCATTTTTCATTGAAACTGACACATTAACTACTCACCATGTCTACCCAGCATATGTTTGTGTTTGTTCTCCCAATGCTGTTGGAGGCTGGTGTAAACCTCCATGAACATTTCACAATTAAGCCACAAAAAAGTGCTTTCTTACATGATGTCATATTTTGATACATGACCAAATACACTACATAGCCAGCTACCTGTGTGTAGTCCAGGTGATATAGTTGATATGAAGAAATGTTCCCCAGAAGTCATTAAAGGTTAAAATGTGTCCATCAATAACTTTCATTTTATCTTATTACACATACCAAGTAGCCCCCTTATTGGCTTAGTTTATCGTTACCCCTTACACATACCATGATCACAATCAAGTAGAAGTGTCTAGTTAAGTGTCTGGAGGCACTAGGGAGTTTGGGAAACAGAAGACTGAGTGAGTCACCATCTCCTCCAACTCTTTTGAGTACTCCAGTAGATCAGGTACACTGCCAGTGAAGTTTCCCAATTCATGTCTACAATACTGAGGGCAGTCCGTTCTGTAACAATGAGAGATGTGAGGCTTCACAACTTACATGACACAAATAAAAGTAAAAGCCTATTTTAAACACAGAAACGTACCCAATATCTGAGTTGTCTTTAGGATATTTCCATTCTCCTGGTTGACTCCTGTATAGTAATGGCAATGGGCCACTGTTTGCATGGCAGAATTTTTCAAAATCATCAGCCAGGAACTTGTGCAATATCACAATTTGAGCTTGCTTGTATCCTTAAAAAACAAAAAAAACACCACAAAATGAACTGTACAGTGTATTATTATTATTTTTTTTAAAATTTTTTAATAAGTGTAGATTTATAGCAGTGCTTTCTCTAGCCCTTAAGATCCACCCCATTTCAGCTATTTCTTTCCAGCCATGTCCTAAATTATTTAATTGGACTTGACTGGAACAGTGCTGGACTGGAAAGAGCTGCAATGGCCAGATTTGGGAACCACTGATTTACAGTAACCTGTGAAAAGTGTAAATCCCATAAAAGATATTCACCAACAGGAATTCAACTGAAATCAGGAATTTAAAAGGCACCTCACCTCCAAACATTCCCAAAGTGCCTCTGGCTCTTTTTCCATCATGAATCAGCATTCGATTGCAGAAGGGAGAAAGCTCCTAATGGATCTGGTAGAGAACATTTCTGTATCCTCCGAGCAAATGCAAACAGTCAGTCCATCACCTTTGCTTTTCAGTCTCCGGTCACATTCCTATGTTTATATCATTATTCCTTTGGGAAAATATAGATAATGCTTTTCATTTGCATGTCATATTATAAAGTTACTTCATGCACAAGTTATTTCATAAAGACACCTGCAACTCTCAAATGGCAGGTCTCTAGGACAATTAGATCTATAGATATGACCTTGTGAACATGTGCGTTAACCTGTAAATCTACTTTTAGAGTACTATATTGAGAAGTACTGTTCACAGAGAGCTAAAATAATGTGGCATCTCCTTCATACATCCTAATTCATCTTTACTCAATTTATTTTAGTAGGCAAGACTGAAACCTTAGCATAATGGTATCTGCAAATCCCAAACCATTGTTCTCATCATCACTACTAAGAGGTATGCAAAACAAAAAAATATCCATCAATAAATAGCAAATAAGAACCAGAGTCACCTCTCCATTAAACACTGAAAACAGTTTGTCCACTAAATAAACTGTAAACTATTATAAGCTCAGGTTCCAAGATGTATGCCTAATTACATAATTACTTCACACACTGATCATGCCTGGTGATGGAAAAATGCCCAGTCAAAGACATATGTCCCTGTCTTCAGTTTCTATATTTAGCTTTTTGGATTGTACAACTGTTGCGTATTCTAATCCCATAGAGGTACAATCAGTTACAAATACATCATGCATACTATTCTGCTGAGGTTATGTTCTAAGGTCAGTCAGTACAGCATGTCCCTCTCTGTATAAAAGCACCAACAACAAGAACAGACTTGTAAACTGCAGGTTCGAAGTTTAAAAAAAAAAAAAAATTACAGTTTTAGCTGCATGTGCAAGATCACATAATTTAACACATTACGTAGTAGCTAATGTTATAGACATGCTTCTCAGACCAACACAAAACTAAATCAGTTAATCTATAACGATCTTACAGCGTTTTACAGTTTAAACATGAGTCAAGTATTACAAGTGTACAGTGCATGCCAATTAATGTTATACTGTACAGTATTTCCTCATAGAACTAACTGCTGTACACATGCAGTCTTGTACACAGATATATGTTGAACATGGGTGTTTTGAAGATCAAGCCCTAAGTGTGCATACATGCGTACAAGATTGGTTTTCCAAAAGTGATTTTGATTTCAAAAGTGCAGTTTTCAGAAAGCGACTGTCGTATTCGATTCATTTCATGAAGACTGCGTCCTTTTCAGAGGACCTGAACTCATGTACACTCATGGAATACCACGCTTTATAGAGGCCTTACCCTGAAAGCCACTTCCTAAGATATAATGTGAACTGTGCATGTAATACAGACATGACATTGGTTACAATATAGTACAGCTTACCAACTATGGTAGGGTTGTTTTTAACTGTTAGCTAACGGTAAAGAAAATGAGCTCCTGCATATCACAGGTTCTGTTTTGGGCTCCTTTATTTTGCTATTTTTTATAGGGACCATCCTATTGAAAACTGCAGAAAAGGGCAAATAGCAAACAAGAAGCAAAACTCAGTGAAAGTAAATGTTTAAAGTATGTTGAATCAGACCTCTCTCTCACCAAAAAAGCAAAGGACCACTTTCCTGGACATTACATATACAGTATATACTGTATTACAAAAGAGAAGTTTCCAGAATTACATTTTACTGTATCCTAGTAAAAAAAGTTAAATAGGGAACAAAAAAATCTAAGAAAGGGGCCCTTTTGACTGCTTCCATTACAGGAACAAGTTTATATATATATATATATATATATATATATATATATATATATATATATATATATATATATATATATATATATATATATATATATATATATATATATATATATACATATATATATATATATATATATATATATATATATATATATATATATATATATATATATATATATATATATATATATACACAGTACTGTGCAAAAGGTGTGAAAAAATGCTGTAAAGTAAGAATGCTTTCAAAAATAGACATGTTAATAGATTATATTTATCAATTAACTAAATGCAAAGTGAGTGAACAGAAGAAAAATCTAAATCAAATCCATATTTGGTGTGACCACCCTTTGCCTTCAAAACAGCATCAATTCTTCTAGGTACACTTGCACAAAGTCAGGGATTTTGTAGGCGTATAGTCAGGTGTATGATTAAACAATTATACCAAACAGGTGCTAATGATCATCAATTCAATATGTAGGTTGAAACACAATCATTAACTGAAACAGAAACAGCTGAGTAGGAGGAATAAAACTGGGTGAGGAACAGCCAAACTCAGCTAACAAGGTGAGGTTGCTGAAGACAGTTTACTGTCAAAAGTCATACACCATGGCAAGACTGAGCACAGCAACAAGACACAAGGTAGTTATACTGCATCAGCAAAGGTCTCTCCCAGGCAGAAATTTCAAGGCAGACAGGGGTTTCCAGATGTCCTGTCTGTCCAAGCTCTTTGAAGAAGCACAAAGAAACGGGCAACGTTGAGGACCGTGACGCAGTGGTCGGCCAAGGAAACTTACTGCAGCAGATGAAAGACACATCATGCTTACTTCCCTTCGAATCGGAAGATGTCCAGCAGTGCCATCAGCTCAGAACTGGCAGAAAACAGTGGGACCCTGGTACACCCATCTACTGTCCGGAGAAGTCTGGTCAGAAGTGGCCTTCATGGAAGACTTGCGGCCAAAAAGCCATACCTCCGACCTGGAAACAAGGCCAAGCGACTCAACTATGCACGAAAACACAGGAACTGGGGTGCAGAAAAATGGCAGCAGGTGCTCTGGACTGATGAGTCAAAATTTGAAATATTTAGTTGTAGCAGAAGGCAGTTTGTTCGTGAAGGGCTGGAGGCGGTACACGAATGAGTGTCTGCATGCAACAGTGAAGCATGGTGGAGGTTCCTTGCAAGTTTGGGGCTGCATTTCTGCAAATGGAGTTGGGGATTTGGTCAGAATTAATGGTCTCCTCAATGCTGAGAAGTACAGGCAGATACTTATCAATCATGCAATACCATCAGGGAGGCATCTGATTGGCCCCAAATTTATTCTGCAGCATGACAACGACCCCAAACATACAGCGAAAGTCATTAAGAACTATCTTCAGCGTAAAGAAGAACAAGGAGTCCTGGAAGTGATGGTATGGCCCCACAGAGCCCTGATCTCAACATCATCGAAGTCTGTCTGGGATTACATGAAGAGAGAGAAGCAACTGAGGCTGCCTAAATCCACAGAACTGTGGTTAGTTCTCCAAGATGTTTGGGCCAGCCTACCTGCCGAGTTCCTTCAAAAACTGTGTGCAAGTGTACCTAGAAGAATTGATGCTTGATGCTGTTTTGAAGGCAAAGGGTGGTCACACCAAATATGGATTTGATTTAGATTTTTCTTCTGTTCACTCACTTTGCATTTAGTTAATTGATAAATATAATCTATTAACATGTCTATTTTTGAAAGCATTCTTACTTTACAGCATTTTTTCACACCTGCCTAAAACTTTTGCACAGTACTATATATATATATATATATATATATATATATATATATATATATATATATATATATATATATATATACACACACACATACACAGGTCAGTACTTCCCTCTGAATATAAAATGTTTTTTCTCAGTAGATTTGGTGGTCACTCATAACAGAGGGATTCTACTGTTGAATCAGCCCAAACATATTGGATTTAACATATTGGATGTAATCTTACTTATGTTCTTATGTTCTCAACTACCATGTCTGATTTCTTTCCTTTGAACATCCCAGAGCACCGAGTTTGGGGGTATTACCCTGTTGGGTAACTTGTCACAGAAGGACCCTGTAATTATTCAATACTTCTGTGACCAGTCACAAAACAAACACATACCAGTACTACTACACAGTTCCATTTAAAAAGACAACAACAATTAGCTGAATGCCAGTTGAATGTAAAAGTATACTACTAAGGTAACTTACAAAAATGTCCTGGATTTTGATATATTGTAGACACCGCATTTAACATAAGAAGCATTTAGAGATATATACCTCAGTACAGTAAAATCCAGTACTTACCAATGAAATTGCATTTAAGCTGTATTGGTAAAAGTCACCAACAAACCAGTTCGTACTTTGTCTGTTTTTCCGTTAAAAACACAAATTCTGGATTATTCTAAAAAGGTAAGAAAGCAAGGTGAACTAACTTTTTGGTGAATACGTGTAATTAAAAATGATACTTAAATGATTACTGAAGAAACGGCATTATTATAACCAGTTTATTTTTGTTGCTGCACTTTTTAAAATGTCCACGCTCAACAAAGCAATAATTCAGTGCACAAAACAGACCAAAGCATTACAAATAAACAGCAATCAAACAAGTTCCGTGTACTAAAAAGCCAAAACGCTTGCCCTTTTTTAAAATTCTTTGCAGTACAGGAACTGCAGTCTGACCCTGGAGGGGAGAAATGAAAAGACTACACTAATCAAACGCCTATCACAGCGATACTAGAACGACGGGTTAAATAATTCACGTTTGACGTGTTTTTTTTTTTTAAACCATGATGCTGCAGATGGCAATACCTGTCTGATTTCAAGCATGGGTTTGAAATGCATGTGGAAGTTCATTGCATCATAGGAAACATTGCAATATTATTATGCATTGTGACGACCAATCGTGATAAACAAAATTAGCAATGACTGCTGGAAAATGGTTCCTTTAGAAACGGGACTTGAATAGTGTTAAAGAAAGCAAAAGTTGGTAAATTGATTTAGAAGTTTTGCAAAATACGTTTATAAATAAAATAATAAACCGCTCCAATTTAAGTCTCATATTTTCAAACCTATCACGATTTATTGACGTTACTGACACGTTTCTGCTGTCTACTAGTTAAGTCCTCTTAGATTTTAGCAGTAAGTGCAGTGTGTTGGTAGTCAAACACGCCCATTGCTTTTTTTCACGGCCCCTCGCTGCTTACTAGTGACCTAGCCGCCGCACTTCCTGCACTCTTTAGCGAAGTTTGTGTGTGTGAAGCCGTGAAACCCTCGCACTATATTTACTTTAGTGTGGGAATTCAATACTCTGTAACCGCCCATATAATTAGCCTACTGTAATCAACAGTATATGGGTGCGTTTAAGGAGATCAT
>JAGXEW010000846.1:0-25082 GCA_030684275.1 Acipenser oxyrinchus oxyrinchus
TATATATATATATACAGTACTGTGCAAAAGTTTTAGGCAGGTGTGAAAAAATGCTGTAAAGTAAGAATGCTTTCAAAATAGACATGTTAATAGATTATATTTTTCAATTAACTAAATGCAAAGTGAGTGAACAGAAGAAAAATCTAAATCAAATCCATATTTGGTGTGACCACCCTTTGCCTTCAAAACAGCATCAAGCATCAATTCTTCTAGGTACACTTGCACACAGTTTTTGAAGGAACTTGGCAGGTAGGTTGGCCCAAACATCTTGGAGAACTAACCACAGTTCTTCTGTGGATTTAGGCAGCCTCAGTTGCTTCTCTCTCTTCATGTAATCCCAGACAGACTTCGATGATGTTGAGATCAGGGCTCTGTGGGGGCCATACCATCACTTCCAGGACTCCTTGTTCTTCTTTATGCTGAAGATAGTTCTTAATGACTTTCGCTGTATGTTTGGGGTCGTTGTCATGCTGCAGAATAAATTTGGGGCCAATCAGATGCCTCCCTGATGGTATTGCATGATGGATAAGTATCTGCCTGTACTTCTCAGCATTGAGGAGACCATTAATTCTGACCAAATCCCCAACTCCATTTGCAGAAATGCAGCCCCAAACTTGCAAGGAACCTCCACCATGCTTCACTGTTGCCTGCAGACACTCATTCGTGTACGGCTCTCCAGCCCTTCGGCGAACAAACTGCCTTCTGCTACAGCCAAATATTTCAAATTTTGACTCATCAGTCCAGAGCACCTGCTGCCATTTTTCTGCACCCCAGTTCCTGTGTTTTCGTGCATAGTTGAGTCGCTTGGCCTTGTTTCCACGTCGGAGGTATGGCTTTTGGCCGCAAGTCTTCCATGAAGGCCACTTCTGACCAGACTTCTCCAGACAGTAGATGGGTGTACCAGGGTCCCACTGTTTTCTGCTGATGGCACTGCTGGACATCTTCCGATTACGAAGGGAAGTAAGCATGATGTGTCTTTCATCTGCTGCAGTAAGTTTCCTTGGCCGACCACTGCGTCTCACGGTCCTCAACGTTGCCCGTTTCTTTGTGCTTCTTCAAAAGAGCTTGGACAGCACATCTGGAAACCCCTGTCTGCCTTGAAATTTCTGCCTTGGAGAGACCTTGCTGATGCAGTATAACTACCTTGTGTCTTGTTGCTGTGCTCAGTCTTGCCATGGTGTATGACTTTTGACAGTAAACTGTCTTCAGCAACCTCACCTTGTTAGCTGAGTTTGGCTGTTCCTCACCCAGTTTTATTCCTCCTACACAGCTGTTTCTGTTTCAGTTAATGATTGTGTTTCAACCTGCATATTGAATTGATAATCATTAGCACCTGTTTGGTATAATTGTTTAATCATACACCTGACTATATGCCTACAAAATCCCTGACTTTGTGCATGTGTACCTAGAAGAATTGATGCTGTTTTGAAGGCAAAGGGTTGTCACACCAAATATGGATTTGATTTAGATTTTTCTTCTGTTCACTCACTTTGCATTTAGTTAATTGATAAATAAAATCTATTAACATGTCTATTTTTGAAAGCATTCTTACTTTACAGCATTTTTCACACCTGCCTAAAACTTTTGCACAGTACTGTATATATATATATATATATATATATATATATATATATATATATATATATATATATATATATATATATATATAGCATTAGTGTGTGGATATTGGACTAATTCCTTTTAACATGTTTTTGTCTGGAGGTCTTAAATTAAGCTGGTTAAATGTGGTTATTTCACAACAAGAAAAGCTCCCTTCCCTCGTTTGCCCCACTTCTACAATTAAAAGTCAGAAATGCTCCTTCTACCCAATTTCATCTATGGTGATGCCATAGTACTTGGGTGGTTTCAGACTTTCTAAAGGGCTTTCAGTACCTATTCTTTCTTTTCCATTCTTGGATTGATTGCGAGGTAGTGTTGGAAATTGTAGGGTTGGGCTTAATGCTTGAATTTGACAAGACTACTAATGGCTTTGAACTGAGGTTCATTATGTCCTGTTTTTGTATCTAATAGAAATGGATCTGTCTTTCTCTTATGTACAGATGTGTGCAGTTCATTGCTATCTCCATGCATTCTGCAGAAAGGAAACATTTTAAATTGGTTTCTCTGTTCTGCAGACGAGCTCCCCGCTGTGGAACCCTTTCGTAAAGGGCTGAATGATTTGTCTGGAGTCTGCCAGCACGTTCTCAACACCTTTGAGGTAAGATGACGTACGAACTCCAGAACAGATCAGTCACCATCTTTGGGTAGTGCATTAACCCTTTTCTGCATTCTATGCATGTTGTTTCTATTACTTACTATTAGACCAACCCTGAGTGTGCATAAAATGGTTGAACAACAATACACTGATAATTCATCCTGTATGTAATTTCCTGAATATGTCTTGTCAGTACAGTTCAGGAGATTAGTGTGTTTGTTTGTTTTTTCCCAGAAAGCACGTCAAATTCCACATTTTCATCATTTATTTATTTTCACAAACTATTTGCCTGTGATCTTGATTCCAGCTTTGATTAAACTAAGTGGAAAAACTACAGAAGTAATTTAGGCCCCTTGACATGGCATCACGCTCTGTGTAATCAGTTCATCCCTGTGCTTTGTTTCAAATAACATCTTCGTTCAATTATCATAAGCTTTTTTGTTTGTGTGTGTGTGTGTGTAATTTATTATATTTTTGTACGTTAATGTGAACATATGATAATTTAGTATTTCATATGTGATGGAATGTATTTCTGGTATCAAGTGTGGCTGTGCAACCTGAGAATAACGCAAAAAAAAAAAAGTGAATTCATTCTAGGATAACTGGATTTTACTAGATAACCAGACATGATACACTGCCACATGGACAGAGACTGCATATCTCTACTTGCTACACATTTTCAATGAAAAAGTAACATTCAGTTAAACGATTAGTAAAATACTATAAGGATTTGATTTCTGTTTACCGCTACCTTGATCTCCACACAAGATAATAATGTGGTTGTGTTTGACTGACTGAGACATGATGAAGGAGCTTGACACATGTGTTACTGTAAGGGTTAGAAGAATCGTTACTCCACTACAGAATTTACTGGATTACTGTAACATTAACCCATTTATAGCAAACTAACTGACAAACAGTAAAAGGTCAGAATTCACATACAATTACTCGTTTGGAGGATTTTCTCCCTCATGAGCTGAGTAAAGAATCTTTTTTCCGCAGGCAGCTGTAATGTATTAACTGAAGTACTGTATGTGTTTAATATGTTGCAGATAAGTATGAAGACATACAAAGAGCAGAAAGAGGAAGCCATGGAGTAATTCTGGAGCTGACCAAATGTTGAGGTTTCTATAGCAATAGAGCTCCTAGCAGGGTGCTAACCTTGCAATTCTGTTTTTACTCAATTGCAGACCTACAAGTTAGGGAAAAAATCAAGACAACAAATTACAGTAAAGTTAGTTAGAACTTTAGTAAGCTAGAAACAAAGAAAAAAGCCACTTTTGGTAGTTGGTTAGAAAGAAACAACGAAAGTAACAGACAGTAAGTTACAGTAAGTTAGACAGTAAGAAGAGATTATGAGATCAAGTTAGCAAGACACACACTAACAGTAGGAATGAAGCCCTTAGAGAACAAATGAAGACAGGTAATAATAAACTGTTAGACAAAGACAGTAAGTTAAAGAAACAATTGGAGACTAAATTAAGTAAGTTAGAATGAAACCATTGGAGAACAAAGTTAGAATAAACCAGTAAAGACAGATGGAACAAATTAAGAATGAACCAATAGAATACAAGAAGAAACAGGGAGGGCACAAGAGCCAGTGGAACAGAAGGACATTTAGTTTCAGGAAAAAAGACTGACAGTTAACATCAAAGATGAAAACCATATACCATTATGAGTAAAGCAACCGAGGGCGTAAGAGAAAAAGCAAACAAGCCTGTCCACCCCAATTCATTTTATTTATTTTAATTTTTTTTTTTTTTTTTTTTTTTAAAGGATGAGCTTGAATTTATTTATTTCCATTTTTCATCACCAACAATGATTGTTTGGCTGTTTCTGTTAAAATGTGCTTTATAAATATAAACTGCTGGAGACATAAGATGTTTAAGGAATAATATTTTGGCTGACACGGCTGTCCTAGTTGACATCATGGTGCATGATTGGGTTAAGAAGTCACTGAGGGACAATACAGCAATGGTCAAGTCCCTCATTTACATAGTTTCATTAACTAACATCTGCTCTGTATAAAAGGCAAATAAACCCTGTATGCCAAGTTGCCAAAAAGACCAATTCTGCTGCAGCTTTAAGAACTTCAACAGGAATCGAGAATTCCACAAGGCCCTGAACCTGCCAAGAAGTGGAAGTTGAATGTGGAGAACGTAATGTATACGATACCCTTGGATTTAAGTTCAAAGAGATGCAGCAATAATTGCAAACAATAAAATGTAAAAGTAAACAAGCATGTACTCTGTATTATCATCCTGGAATTTGAATTACAGCTACAGGCTAGGACTGTAGGCCAGACAATACATTTTTCATATATTCAAATGCTCGACCTGCATTCTCTTGTTATAATGAAGGGTACAAATTTTACAGCTAACTTTCTTTTTTAAATTAGAACATTTTCTTTACTACATTGTTGTCTTCACACAAAGCATAGATTAACCTCCTTAAACAGGTTAAAATCACTTTAACGCACCCATCATAACACATTTTATCTGCTTGTATCTCAACAAGTGTGCGAGTGCTATGCTTTTCACAGAGATCCTTTCTGCAAGGACACAGTGCTTTGGAAAAACAGTTAAACATCCACCCCTTCAAATTTGTCTTCCAAAAAAATAAGTGTTCTTCATGCCTTTTGAGATTTGAACTAAATTGAATTTAACAATAAAAGTGAAGATTGCGTGCAAATCAAAATTGGATTACAGAAAAGCTAAAACGAGAAACATGATAAAATAGTTTTTATTTGCCATATATTGTTTACAAGCAGTGTCAAGTGAGCATACTAGCTTATTGAATTGGTAGAATCACAGTACAGCATCTGTCATCAGGAATGACAAACTTCCTATATGTTGCTGTCAGAAATGCCATAATGTTTTGCCTCTCGGAAACTTTACAGCAATTCAAGTTGTAATGGTTTTAGTTGAGTTTATTTTAAACAGCAAGGTGATTACCATCTTTGTATTTGTGGTGTTTGTGTGGGTTACTCTTGCATTAGGATTTCCAGAGAGCTTATAACAGAACTCTTACCCTCCCATTGCAAATGTTGCATAGCTTGGATCCACATAGAGTACATCTTGGTCTCTGACAACAGCATATAAAAAGCTTTGTCAGTCAAAGTAGGTCAACCATAAACACCTTTGACATTATATATATTATATATATATATATATGAGCATACAATATCTTAGCTTTAATAAGAAACAACAACTCCCGTATCCCTCTCAAGACATGGCATAAAGACAAGAAACAACACACATTGGCAGTGTTTTTTCTTCACAGTAATTCAGGTAAGTACAGAACACAAGTGGTATTTTGTGTTTCAATATAGAGTTATTATTCTGGTATTTCATTGTTCCAGCGTGGATTATTTGGTGGAATGTATTCTCATATATTTTTATATTATAAAAAAAAAAACACGAGTGTTTGGGCTTACGCTCACTTCTCAAATCGATCCACCAACCTTGATTTATAGATTGAAGTCCAAAAGACCAATCGGTCGCACACTCAAAATCAGGACCAGATTTACTGTCGTCTTTTAATTATTTTTAATCAAATAAGCTTGCGGCAGTCGAGGAGAGGAAATTTCGTTCTCCGTCGAGCAATGAAAACCTGGAGGCATCATATGGGTAACAGAGGGTGTCTTACTGCATGCTTTCAAAGTTGCATGTTAGATTTGTGTTACAGTTAAGAAGAGAGTTGGGCTTCATCACCCACAATCCCTCAGGTCAGAAACAGGAAGCAGGAATTTGGTAACTCATCGGATTGGGTAAAGTTTGGATTGAAAAACGTAATTCCTCCTGTCAAGGCTTGATCCATTATGACTTTCCTCAAATTATTACACAAAAGGTATGTCGCTATAAAAAATAACATGGTTGATCCAGTAAAATGTATACTTGCATGCATTATATAAATGTGCTTTTTAAAATGCATCTTAATTAACATTTACAAAAAAAAATATATATATATATATATATATATATATATATATATATATATATATATATATATATATATATTTTGTTTTAAATAGTCTTTGATATATTCTTCAAGCACTTTGATGTGCTTCTGTTTCCTCTTGCATGGCAACACGGCGAAGGAGAGCTACACAAATCAAGACATCATCCTGGCCTAGATTCAAACATCATAACTGATTTAACTTAAGACTAGCCCATTTACTTAACCCATCACACACCCCTTCCCTGTCAGAGGCTTTTTTTCTCAAATTTTAACACTGTTTTTTAGAATACTAACCCCTCTGTTTGAGGTCTCAGAAGAAATTCATCTGTAAATGGGTGACAGACGAGAGGCAAACACAACAAGGAATTAATTAAATTTGTCAGTATTATTCATACTATAAACAGATAAAAAAAAATATATAATGGGTGTAACCCCTCCCCCACTATATACAAACCATTTGGTGGTTGGGCCAGAAAATTAGGAGTATCTGCATTATGTAGCAAAAGTTACTTGACTGACTAATTTGTTATTCAAATGGAATCCCTAACATGTAGTCTGTCAGATATAAAATATTCATCTTCTTGTTGCATGATGGACAAGACGGGATATATAGCAGGAGATTCTGCATGCAAGACTGCATAAATGACTGCTGACTGCAGATTTCTTCCAACACAAGCATGGAGGAAGTGTCACATCCTCTACAATTTTAACACCTTGCATGGTGGCCCTACACCCTACAGAGAATGCAGGTGTTCCTAATTTTTGGTCAAACCCCAGTATCTACCTTCCTTTGTCCATTCTCATTCCCGCAATGGGTTTGGTTCACCCGGAGCTGTATTGTCAGTCTGACCGTGGTGTGTTTGTGTTCTTGTTCGAAGGAGCTGCCCCTGACTGGATTTCCAGTATGAAATGTGTTGGCCATGTTTTAGATTTTTATAGATTTTTGCTTCCGTCAGCTGCCATGGTGGAGCCTATCTGAGAAAAAGAATGGGATTTCAGGCTTCCCAAGATGAGCTTCGCTGCAACATGTGCCACAGGTTTCCCTCCCCAGTGAAGTCTATCTGTTGGAGGAGCTGTGCTGTGGCTGCCGGGCTCCAGACTGCCCCTCTCGATTATGATGTGCTGTACTTGTGGCTGGAGCGGGAGCTGCTCCTGTCCAGGCCGTTTTCATGGCAGTGGCCTTTCCAACGGCCCCCTGATCCCTTCTCATCAGTGGGGGTGATGTTTCGGGTAGGCCTCTTGCACCAGCAGCACAGGCAGGACTGCAAAATAGAACAGATATTGCTTTACAGTTTGTACTGCTCCAAAAGGACTGGCAATAATAGTGGTGTCTTGGATGGTTAAGAAAATTAACCTGATTTATGAATTTCAATATCTAAATGGTCCAATATTCACAAAATGTCAACATCAGCATTTTGCCACTGCTTTAATTTTTTTTTTTTTTTTTTTGAGATTCAGCACTTAAAAGTACACTTATTGTGAAGAATATGCTTACTATACAATAGTATTAGTTAATTATTTACTACAGTATCTGGAACATCCCATTGAAAAATGAAAAAAAAAGGGAACATTTTTAAAGCCCATGTTGGTTAGTTCTAAGCATTCCTAAAAATAAAAAAAAACCCAACACATTTGATTTGTGAATCAGACTTGATATGTCAGACCTTAATTTTAATAACTTAGACTTAAAAGATACAGAAAAATAGAACTCCTGTTTTACAATGTATAGAAATATAAATCATATTAAAATAAAAGGTGGTACTTTACCCATATGGCTTTCAAAACAGTTGAACAGATCAGGTGTTTAAATGAAACTCAAGAAACCTAGTCCAGTAGACTTAACAAAAATGTCTGAGTGCCAAACCACAAACATACTATGCAAATCTGTTTCACTGTACAGTGGGATAAACACACGAATCCAACATCAACCGGAATAACCCCAATTTCCTCATGTATTACCAAGCCAGACCACACAATCAAAACATGCCAAGATCAATGTTCTCTGTCCCACAAAATCTGTTAATGAGAGAACTGCATGCACAACTGATTACTGGCAGCCCCTTTTGAAGTCAACAGCAGAAGAATGTATCCTACCAAGTTCTTCCTCTGTCAATCTCTTTACTAGCTTTACTGCATCATAAATAAGCAGGCTTGCTGTAAACATTGTGGCAGATAGGATTCAGCGGTTGAACCAGATCAAAGGATCCCTGGGGGTACATGTAGGGGGACTGGCCTGTCTGATGAAACAGTTTGTAAACATGGAGTAAAATGGATTTGTTCATTACGGCCGTGTTTAAAACTGGCAGTGAAACAGGTCAATTTTCAGTTAACACCAGCAATGGAACTTAATTGAGAATCATAGAATACAGCTGTGTACCACATATAAATAGAATTACTCAGTGTTATACAGTATACCTTAAAACATAAGTCACATGACCTATGGCAGACCTATTAGTTCAGGAAAAGGTTATGGTCACCAGCAAAATATGAAGTCGGTATCTCAAATGGTTTATGACATTTGCTGTTGAACTAGTGGTGGCGTATTGACAAGTACAGTAAGCTCCCCTAACAGGAATGTTTAAATATTTTGTTTCAGAAAATGTTTTTTCTCTAAGCAACGTGATTTGTGCATAGGGTTTTACTTAAACCTATTTTGCTTTTATGACTTTTCCAAGGTTTTCTATTGATAGCTACTGCCAGTTCATGATGTTAAACAATTAGAATCAAGTACACATTGATGCAAGTAACGATAAGGCCCACTGTTCTGAAACCAAGGAAAATGCTTTTGAAGTGTTTAATGGATTGTGATAGCAATGGCAATTAATGGGTTCTTGGCTTTACTAGGTCTCAAATTACATTATAGCTGAGAGAGGGCAGACATCTTGACATGTGAAACTTTAGTTCTATACTTACCGTTAAAGGGACTTACTTGCAAGACTTTGATCACTCAAGGATTTGCACTGATGGCTTCAATTATATATGTTGTAACCAATGAGTTGCACACACGTGTATGTGAAAGCATATACCTAGTTGCAGTCCACAAGGGAAGACTGTCAAGTTGAACTTATCCAGAAAGTTAAATCTCTGCACTATTATCAAACTATTAAAACACAGGAGAAATAATTCTATTTCCATGCAACTCACTTATTATTCCAGGAAGAGCAGAGGTGCCCTTGATAACTTCAGGGGTAAGTGTAGGTGGTAATAAACTAACTCCCGAGTGGATAAACGCCTGAGATCTTGTTGCAAGATTGCCTGCTTTTTTTCCCCCCAAAACAAGCACACCAGAAAAGTAGTAGTAGTAGTAGTCGTAGTAGTATATCGACTGCAAGTTTGAAAACGAAGGTCTTTGAATGTGCAGGTTGGTAACAGTTTCAAACTTTCATCAAGTGGCTGAAAGTTGACTTGTGCTGAAGTTTAAAAAAGTAAAAGGTCAGTCATTGACCATAAAAAAATAAAAATAAATAAATAGCAATTTGCTTTTACCCACCTGGAAACAATTCTTGAATTTCTGGCTCACAAAATAGAGCGCCACAGGATTGATGCAGGAGTTTAGTGAAGCCATGTTGATTCCAATATAGTCCATTACCAGCAGGAAGCTAACAAAGAAGGTGAACAGGTCAGAGCATATTGTGGCTAGGGGAGAATAAAATCCCCATTCACTGTTAATGCACTTACCCCAAAACAGGCAATCCCAATAGAACTACAAACTAATAAGATTCTGCTTTTGCCTGCCTACCTTAGCAGCTCGCAGCGGTTGGGGTCTTTCTCATCGTAGATGGTTTTCTTCAGGATCCGGCTGAGGTGGAGAGGCAGCCAGCACAGGGCAAAGATCACCACCAGGCAGAACACTGTCTTAGCCACCTCCACGACGCTGCAGGGAACCAGACTCGGTATAAATGTAGGGAGAAAACAGACACTGCACAGCCATCTGCACTCTATTTTCTTTTGTCTTTAGACAGTAAAAGCTTTTGTGTTTCTCGATCTAAATGACATACAACAAAATCAGAAGGAACAGTTGTTAGTCATTACTTACCTTGCATATGTAATTTTAATGATCTAAAACAGCTGCCCATCTTAATGCAACCCCTTTCAATTGTGTTCTAGGCGGTCAATTCATATCTACCACTATTTAGAGCATACACTCATGGATGGTCATACACCCAAGAACTGAAGAGTTTGAAGACATGGCTAAATTACCTCAGCTCACAGCAAGAACACACACTTACAGTATCTCTCACAAACAGCATGCAGATGGACTACCATGTTACCTTATGTAAGGTAGTCCAAGACTAGTGCCAATCAGGGTTTGTAAAACCAGTCAAGTTTAAATTATTGAAACAGACCCTGTTGTCTTGTATTGGTGATATACTGTCCATCCATCCAATGTCATAAGCCGATTATATAAGAAGTGATTGTACTGCATAAACACTTCTGGGCGCTGCTGTCTCCCTCCTCCCAGGTCTCACCTGTTTCATGTGGTCATTGAGTGCTATACGCATCCCCATTCTGCGGCTCAGCATCTCACAGGACATGAGTGTGTAAAAAACCCCTGTACAGGCCAGCGGGAGGCAAAAATAAAACCCAAAGAGCCACCAGTCCTTCACATTGCGGTAGAACTGTAGAGAAACAAAACAACGCAGGTTTAAAAACCACGTGTGCCGACACACTCTAGTGGGCTTACCAAACAGTCCAAAATAAACAAATACAAATATGTACATGTGCTACTCCCCTTATTTACCATGTTTTAACCATGCTTTACTACGCTTTTTACCATGGTGTTGCAGTAAACTATTAGAAAGGTACAGGACTACACAGTATGTATTGATATTGTTTTTAAATTTCCTATGGGTGTCTGGATTTATTTAACAACTGAGGATAAACTGTACTCGGGGGACAACTGTGGTCGTGCCACTGCAGTATGTGTTGAATATTTAACATGTGCTTAATACAGTCAGTGCCACTTTAAATCGGGACAACTCGAAAGAAGGAAAAATATCCCGAATAAGCAGCTGTCCCAATTAAACGAGAGGCAGGTGAGACGACCTCACATCACATTACAATTAAATGTTAAATACATATAAATTAATTGCTGTTTTTTTTTCTACATGAATTGAAAAAGAATGAAATCACATCTTATCACAAGGCGAGGCACCTGCGATGTTGACACACCAACTGTCTTTGCAACAGCAGCCTGACAAAACCGCAGGAAACTCCTTCAAGTGTTCAACGTGGTTTACGCAAGTCACCGTGTAGAGTTTGCACCACTTCTTTCACTGTACTGTACTTGCATGTGAGCTACGGTTTTACTGCTGAGCTGAAACCAATTGCTAAACTTGGCGCCAACTTAAAGAAGTGTTGCTTTTAGTCTATGCATTTATTACATTTGTAACTACAGTGTTCAGTCATAGTAGTGAATCATCATTAACCAGCCTTCAAAACTAGCAATTTGCATATGTTTTTAGGAAGCTGGTAATGGGCTTGTTAAAGTTTAAAATACTAGAATTATAGTTATGTATGAGTTATAAATATTACAAAAACACTCTTGTCAATAGAAACAGGATACACTCAGATCTTTTCAAAATCAGCTATTGCATAAAAGTATTCAATAGGGTTTTGAGATTTCTAAAACAACAAAAACAAGCCTGTATATATAACTTCCGGCTTGTTTGTGTGTGATGTGCATGCATGTGTTTGAAAATTAATCTCAATGTTTTATAAAAATAAATATGTCAGAAGTCTTAACTCAGAAAGTATTTCGGACACAACATCACAGACACACCGAAAAACAGATGTAGCCCACTAAAAGAAAGAAACGTGCTATTTAACAAATTGCTTCCTTGAATGTCATCTGCCACCAACTACATACAAGATCACACGCTCGTGGAAACCACATGCTAGGATTTCCTCTTCCTGCAAATAGTTCTGCTAACTACATTCTAAACCTGCATGTCTGTTTTATTGTACTCCAAATACAGTGCACCAAAATAAAAAAGGCAGTAAAATCAGGGCCTAATTACACTACGTGAAAATGAAATATGTTCTAACTGCAGATAGGTTTATGTTCAAGGACTGCCTGCATACCATCATGAACATTGATTGCTGCTGGGGGTGGAGGAGGCAGACCCTCAGCTTAGTGCCTCTGTAGGGCATCTCCATCATGTCAAAGGCAATGGCCTCTGGTACAGCTAGGAGCACAGCGCCTGCCCAGATCAGCGTCACCTCTACTGCCTTCCACAGCGGGATCCCCATTCCTTGAACACGGCTCCACGAAACCACTGCCCGGTACCTGCAGAGAGTGGGGGAGAGTCAGCAGGAGAACAGCCAAGCTTAGCCTTAAAGCATTAAACACCTCAAAACACCTTGGATTAGCATTTGTGCAAGCCTTTTGTTATTTGTCTTTCAGACTTATGGCACAAGGCGAATTTTAATTACTGCAAATCCCCTATTATTGATGTTAAACATTTGAAAATATATTTGTATTGTAAGATCGCATGCACGTTATTAAAAATGTAATTCAAATATTTATTTAAAAAAAATGTAAAAAAGCAAAGCTTACCTGTCGATACTGAGAGCACAGAGGCTGAGGACCGTGATTCCCACCGATGCTTTCTGGATGAAGGGCATCAGTTTGCACATATAGACCCCAAACGGCCAATCCTCCGCCAACAGCTTTAGAGAGGAGAGTGAAGGAGGAACATTAGTTTTGAATTCTGTTTTTACCCCAACATTTTGGGGTTCATCAAAAATTTCAATTCCTTTTTTAAATTGTTTTAATGGCTTAAAAAAAAAAAAAAAGTCTTTCAAAAAAGTTACATTTTCTGGATATAATTTATATGTAAACTCGAGTAACAAATGTGATTCATTCTAGATCTGTCTCTTTATTATTAGATCTTACACCCCCACCACACCAGAATTCTAGCTGAACAATTCATACTCTGAGATTTCAATGAGAACTTCAAGTTAACAACATGCTTGAAAAGGATTTGCAGAAAATGCGTTGATGTGTTCAAGTTAACACTATGTAATAAAATGCTACATTTGTTATTTGCCTTCAAGGTTAACCCTTATTCCCAGGCCTGCAACAAACAAAACTTCTAAAAACTTCTAAAAAGACCAGAACAATTCAAAGCTTATAAAATGTGCTTAAAAACACTGTTTTTACTTGCGCTTTTAATTCCCATGTGTCTGATATGTTTAATTTATAACTTCCAAACAATTTCCCAACTCAGTTGCAACATTTTTTTGCAGGGCTTTTGTCCAATTTTACACCCAGAGAGACATATTAATAACCATAGAACAGTTAGCTATAACTGTTTTGTGCCTAAGCATCTCAGTTTCCATTTGAAATGGATGCAGGGTGAGAATAAGGTCACAATACTCCACAGTAAACTTGGCAGGTGGCCTCTTAGGTTTACTGGGATATACCATAGTAATCGCATATCCAGGTGGAGGCTGCTGCCTAAATTTAGTTTTATAGGAACTACTTTTGTAAAGTGTCTTGAGACACTATAGAAGTGTTAATGGTATAGGTAGTAATGGTATAATAGGTAGAAAAGCATAGTAAAAAAAGGTTGGAAAATCACAGTAGAGAAAGGAGAAGCATATAATACCTTGCAAATAAACTTAGAAGGAAAGACACCAAATGAGGGACAAAAAGACTTACCAAACTACTACCAATGGGTCATAAAAGGTAGCTGAATTATTACTGCTTAATATGAGAATGATTTGTCTGGAGGAAGGTCATGAGAAAGTGGATAAGCAACCGGAACTTCACCTCAAAGCAGATTCAGGACTATCAGATTTAGGTCAGGTTAGATTGGAAAAATAAAATCAGTTAAAAATGCAGCTCTACTCCAAAGCTCTGCTAAGTGGAAGTGACTTGACAGCTAGTTCGAAGATGTACCCAGGAGCTGCAAGCGATGATCTGACAGGAGCAAACTTAACACGTTTCATTTTTAAACCAGAAACATATCAGGCCATATTTCACTATAAAAGTCAAACAATTGTGCTGCTGCCACTGTTAAAATAACTCATGCCAAACATGTAGCCATTCTGTACTGCTGTGTGAATTTATTAGCACTCATATATTGAGTCCTGCTGCTTTCAGCACTGTGGCCTGAATCACTAACCATTCCAATACTGCCATCCATCATCTCTTTTCTAGATCCCTGATGTTCTGCGATACAGCCCTCAATCTAGCTTTAATTGTTTCAGTAATTTCAGCAGGCTTTTGGCATAGCAAGCATCAGCCTTCGTTCTCCACCATTGAAGGCTTTAAAACAATAAGCCGTCCAGTATCTCTCCCTACCTTGAAGATGTTGATAGGGATGGCAATGAGAATGTAGAGCAGGTCCCCAAGGGCCAGACTGGCAATGAGCACGTTGGGGCCATTCCGCATGCACTTGTTCTTGTAGATGATGCGCAGGAGCGTGGAGTTCCCGATGATCCCCACCACAAAGATAAGGCAGGAAACCACCGTGTTCACATACTTGAAAGCGTGCTTGATCTCCGTGGGCTTCACACACATGGGAGGGTAGTATAAACGTGGGGGTTGGGCTTGAAAGGGACCTCTGAAATGTTCTTCTCCACCGCAGGCTGTCCGGGACACTCCCTGGTCAAGCCCCAGTTGGTCCCCTTCTTGACTCGATTGGTCTCTTCAAGCAGGCTCCCTGGTGTCGTCTCTCTTGTGACTCGAGTGGCCCCAGAGGCGGCGAGCAGGAAAGCGAGGAGGAAGGTAGATGCCTTCATGTTTGGGCAGGAGAAATTCAAATAGAAGGTGATCTCCAAGATCAGCTGGATCTCCAGTAGCTTCCTGGAAAACAGTGGAGGCAAGCTTTTTATAAACCATTCTTTCACCATGCTAAACCCCAGTCCCACCAGCTGAATGCTGCCTTCATCAGTATCAGTTATTATACCGCAAGCTGTGCCTGGTCTAAATCTGATCATATCATGAGAGCACATTGGTGATATTTGTTACAAAATGCTATTCCATCCTGTAAATGTACAGAGTTGGTCATGGTGACTCTGGAATGTTTGGTTTATAATGCACCCCTTTATATCAAGGAAACGCTCATCAGGTTGTGACATTTTATTTATGATGTAATTTCACTAGCAAACATCATTCAGAACACATAGCTATGACTCCCGTGTATGGAGTTATAATGAGGAACACAGTACCTAGTTTGTTCTTTTTTATTTACTCCTCTAATACATTTGACAGTTTATTACATTGCTGGTTAAAGTTTTTTAATAACCTCATTTTCCTGTTATGCCAGTCCCATGTGTGTCAATGAAGTACAAATCATAAGACTGACTTTGTCAAGGAGTCTTCCCCGTCTCAGAGAGAGAGAGAGAGAGTATCACAAGCTTGGCTCTGTGTAGCAACTGCCGCTACTGACTGATAATATCTGCAGGACAACACTGAAGCCATTTTGTTAGGGGCTTTGACAAATCTACTCCCTCCACAAATAAGTTATTGTCAAAGGCCAGGGGCAATAGGTTTTGAGAAGATAAAGGGCTGAACCTTGAGGTGCTATTAGCTGTATACTGTACAACAGAGGTCCACCTTCAAGATGAAGAATGCTCCTTTATGATTTGTCTCTTACGATATAAGTTGTTGAGCATAAGCCAGTATTTTAATAAAGAAAAGCTTTTACAACAAGGTTGATTTGTTTTTCTTGTGATGTGTGAATCGTATTCATTTCACAATTTTCTGTAACCTTTATATGACTAGCATAACTTTTTCATGTGATTCTAAATCATTTGCCTGGAATATTATGCCGTCCAACAAGTACTGAAGCACAAATGTTTTGACTAAAAGACAGGAAGACACTGAGAAATACTTTTTTATTATTATTATTTCTAAATGTACCATTACTGAGTGTTATAGTTATAGATGGAATAATTTAATTATTAGACAACAATTATTTTCAATCAAAATAATTCTAAACAGTTCAGATGACATTACTGACCTGGTCCTAAAGGATAAAATGTGCAAATTAACTGGTGGTGTTGGGCACATTACTGAATATAAATAAATAAATAAAATAAAATACTTACTACTCGTTACTTTAGAAAAAAAAGTAACGGAATGTCCTTACATGGTTCCTTACTTTTTAACTGTACGTCTGGTAATACATGGATTAAAATGTGTCAAACAGATTTTTCAATTTTTGTTGTATAACAAACAACTTAGTTTATTGGATATTGCAAATCGTACATTGTAATCTTTACAATACATCCGACTTTGAACTATGCATATCTTTCCCAGTGGCGGAGGAATAGTCTGTGCAGCAGGGGCAACTACGCAGGAGCCCACAGGAGGGTCTGAAAGTTTTGGGAGGAAAAAAAGAAAGAATTTAACAGTGATAATATCCTTCACATTTATATTTGCAGATGTTACCTTTATATTCATATCATTGTAGCTACCAGTGCCAGTAATTCTGTTTTTATTCTCTCTCGTTTCATCAGGTACTGCTATTCTCTTAATTATGTTTTTTTTTTAAATGGTTAAATTAAAATGAGCTAACTAACTTTTTTCGATGACGATAAAGCTAGTATGAAAGCCATTTTGTGAGCCGATTTCTGAAATTGATCTTGGCAGCTATTGAAAGGAAAAATCACATTTGACAGATTGTTTAGATATTTTAATTTGCTTATTAGAAACTGAAATTTACTTTGATAACGAGGTAACGAGATGAACTTGTTTCTTTTTTGCTTAACTAATATTATTACTCCCATTAAAAATCTAAACTCTACTGCGTTACATAACGTCGTTATTGACAAAAGTAATGTTACTACAGTAACTTAAGCAACGTGTTACGCCCAACCCTGCTGGTGACTAACAAAAACCTGACAAGCTTAGTGTTTTTTACACAGTTGAAGCTAAATACAATATAATGTAAAAATATGGTTTTAGATTTGGATTGACAACGTGTTAACTTAAAATAAGTTTTTGTTGCAATAATAACAAATAAATATTTGTTATTATTGCATCATTCCCTAAACACTTTTCAATAGAAACAGTTAGGGTCTAATTGATGTTTTTGTTGAGCTGAAGACAATGGAATTCTAATGCCTCAGTGCATTATTTATACTTGTTTTATACTTGAAAGGCAGTAGGGGGCAGTTTTTAAATTGTATCCATTGCAGAGGATGAATATACCCCTGTCATGGGGTAATAGTGGATTAATTTACTAACACAGATTGCTTTACAACTATTCAAAACACACACATATTATAACTTTAAATGTTAATTTACCAGGTTCATTAAAAGTTATAAGTTTAACAAAAGAATGAATCTGCTAACTGTCCTGTTTAAAAGTTGAATTTCCTCATTTGACCAAACCTGTTCAGAGTCTGTACAGTTTTACCTTTCTAGATTACCTTTCAGTTTTTTTAAACCTTTCTACCGAGTTACAAATTATTACATAACCAGGCAAAACAAACTTCAATTTAATAATTAAAGATAGAACAGTGGAAGTTGGAATAAAGACCTGGAGACTGATTTTCTACTCTGGGCAAATTGCCCATGCAATACATTTACTATGGTGATGAGAGCAATTTGCCAGCGATTAAAGCAGTAAGGCAGGAGAGAGAATGGGTTGCGCTGGATAGTGTCACATCTTGGTGCGTTGTCAGGCTGATTCTGTAAAGATCATTATTGGGAGCTTTCTCTGGAAGTTTAGAACTGAGTATGGAACACATGTTGCGAGAGTTACCGGGTTTGCGCCCTAGCGCCCGCCCTCTGTCTGTGTGTGGATTGCCTCGCCCTGTGTGATGCGCCCGCCTACGTTAACCGAGATCGCTACACTATGTATGAATGGATTCAAATAGATTAATAGATAATGATTTATCATTTCATTATCACTAAACATGCGGCTTCAGTCAAATGTATTCCAAACTAAAAACGTACAAGCAACCAGTTTAGTACCCTGTAAAGTAACACAAGATTTATTTGTTATTAAATCAAAAACAGTAAAAACATAAAACGTTTTCTGTGTGCGTTTTTAATTTGTCGTTAAAATGGGATAGATATCAAATCTGTTTACAGCCTACTAAACGCATTGCCAAAGCAGCAGCTCCATGCAGCCACGTTTAATACGAGTAGAATTAAATCCAAAAAAAAAAAAGATAACATCAAACCATTTTCAGAATGTAAAAGCGCATACCGGCAGTCCAATTGTTTTCAAAAAGGATATTAAATAAATTTACTTTATTAAGTTGTGTTTGAAAATAATCCCTTTGTGGTTTTTAAAGTATGGGAAAATTGCAGTCGAGCATTTACAGGTGGATCGGAAACGCACACAATAATTTAATGAAATAATGAAGACGTTCATATAAACCCGACTACAAAACGGTCTACCTGGAAATCGCTCTGCCTGCCTGGAAGTCTGTAGCTGTCTTTTTTTACCGTCTCGTTTGTCTTCTTTGGTCAACAGTTTCCCATTATGAAATAAACACGTTATATATATTGCCTGCGTACGACGTTTTTTTTTTTTTGAATGCAATTATTAATATCAAATAAAAATTACACAAAATTGTTAACAGATTATTATTAACACTTGCCATTCGTTCAGTTGTATATTTCATGTAAATACTTAGTAGACTCTCACAGTAGTCTATAGATTTTTTTTTTTTTTTTTTTTAAAGTGACTTACCTTTTAGTTTATATATGTTTTATGATACAACAAATTTCCGATGCGTCTTTCTAGTAGAAGGCTACATATTTGGGTTATTCCAATTATCATCCGGCACGATTCCAGTCTGAGGCGAAATAGTAATACAAAATCTATTTAAAACAAAATAACACACACTAATAATAATAATAATAATAATAATAATAATAATAATAATAACACCTATTCTAATTAGCCCAATTCGAAACTATCCGATCTGTGTGCCTACTATATTGTAGGCACGCATAAGGATGCTCTCTGTCTCCGTCTCTCTCTCTCTCTAACAAGCTGCAGGGACAGTCTGTTTTATAGCCGTGTACCTCCTCGGGGTAAACAGAAGACACCCCTCCTACACACAGAAGATGATAATTAAAAAAAAAACCTGGAATGTCACCACAAGTTCCCGTAGTCTCATACACGCCAGACGAGAAACATCTCCGTTACAAAAACAAATTAAGAACCAGCAACGACTCTCTTCCTTCTCACATCAAAACATTCGAAGTTTACTAAAACAATTTCGGGATCAAGATATAAACAAAGAGAAATGCGCAGAGCAAAGACAGCTCGGGCACTGCAGTAAATACCCGCGATCAATACCTCAAGTGGGTAAATGTATTTCATCGCACAGAGCAGAGAGAAAGGTAAGATCATAGCCAATCAAGAATAAGCGCACAACAAACACGTGTAGGTCTGGTGGACCTTGAAAAGTAAACTTGTAGCCTGTATTCCTCAATCCCGCAGTTGTCAAAAATCCCACCCTGTAGCAGCTGGGAAAATGCAATAACCATCCCAGTCGTGTAGCCTTTGCAACTCTGCAGCAGTATGTTGACCAAAAGCGAGGTCTGACAATGTGCACAAAGAAACATGACCGTTAACAAACACCGCTTAGATGTAAACAACGCTATCCATCATTTGCTTTGAACACAGTAGGGTTATGCTTATTCAACGACGACATGGTTTTCAAAATGAGCAGTTAGGATCTAAAAAAACGAGTTTCAAATTGAAGTAGGTCAGAACGGTTAATAACCACATTTTAAACTGTACCCACCAAGTACAGTTTAACCCCCACACACACATTCTTCCAATTCAGTTATCGTTTTGCTAAACATTTCCAGACCATTTACTTTGACATAAATTAAGCCAATTTATCTTGCCATCACTCAACAAATGACCTTCCGCACACACGGTATTAGCATCCCACCCTGGTCTCACTCACCACCTGGTACTAAATAAGGGATGTACATTTACAAGCGTGGGTATATCTAGCGTGCGGTAAACACTTGATAAAAGTAATAGGATACATGCATCATATATGTAAATAGATAAAGCTTTACGATTATAAACACGTTGTTACAAATGGTTAAAATACACTGTGTGTGTGTGTGTCTGTGCGCGCGCGCGTGGCGTGTAATATATATATATATATATATATATATATATATATATATATATATATATATATATATATATATATATATATATATATATATATATATACACACACCATACGAAGAATTCCTGAAAAATAATAAGTATACATTGTGTATTTACCTTTCTACACAGCAGAAGGGCTTTTGTAAAAATAATTAAATAAAAGTTGTACATGGCAGATACCTTCTCTCATTAGGCTATAGTCATAGTTCTTAAGTAGCTATGGTTGGTAAATCTTTTGCTCCATGTTGATCTTGCAAGTTTGATTATATATATATATATATATATATATATATATATATATATATATATATATATATATATATATATATATATATCAAAATGATTAGGACTTCTAAATCCTGTGATAGCGGTAATACGATTAGAAAAAATAGGATATGGTAGCAGTGACAAACCTAGTATTTTTCAAAATGTTCCTCAGAAGCAATGGAGTACTGTATATAAATACCAGAGATTACCCATCAGATTAATGATTTAGCCATACAAACATATATTGGGATATTTTAGTTGCAAAGGGGAGGGGAGGGTACAATGTTGTGAAAGGTTTTTTTTTTTTTTAATGTACAGTATTTAACCCTACTGAATTTGTCAGTTCGTCTAGAAGTAGTCTAAAAGTCAGGAACAACTTTGTAAGTAAAAACACCTGTTTATTTTAATAAAACAACTTGGTTGTTTCTTATGGAGTGCTATATGTAAAAAAAAAATCTGTCTTTCTAGATAACTTAAATCTTGTATTTTTCCCCATTTATAAATGTTGTGAAAATAAATTAATATTTTTTTAAATGTGTACATTAGCATATAATTTATAAATCTAGTTACAAGATTTAACATTTAGCTAAATATTTAACTAGCCAGCTAAATCTGGAGTTTGTATGCAAATTAGCCCTGCCCACTGTGATTTCCATGCCAGTTAAATCTAGTTAAGACATTTATAAATTATATCTGACTGTACACATTAAAAAAAAAAAAAAATATATATATATATATATATATATATATATATATATATATATATATATATATATATATATATATATATATATATATACTAATGCAAAAGTTTTAGGCAGGTGTGAAAAAATGCTGTAAAGTAAGAATGCTTTCAAAAATAGACATGTTAATAGATTATATTTATCAATTAACTAAATGCAAAGTGAGTGAACAGAAGAAAAATCTAAATCAAATCCATATTTGGTGTGACCACCCTTTGCCTTCAAAACAGCATCAATTCTTCTAGGTACACTTGCACAAAGTCAGGGATTTTGTAGGCATATAGTCAGGTGTATGATTAAACAAGTATACCAAACAGGTGCTAATGATCATCAATTCAATATGTAGGTTGAAACACAATCATTAACTGAAACAGAAACAGCTGTGTAGGAGGAATAAAACTGGGTGAGAACAGCCAAACTCAGCTAACAAGGTGAGGTTGCTGAAGACAGTTTACTGTCAAAAGTCATACACCATGGCAAGACTGAGCACAGCAACAAGACACAGGTAGTTATACTGCATCAGCAAGGTCTCTCCCAGGCAGAAATTTCAAGGCAGACAGGGGTTTCCAGATGTGCTGTCCAAGCTCTTTTGAAGAAGCACAAAGAAACGGGCAACGTTGAGGGACCGTGAGCGCAGTGGTCGGCCAAGGAAACTTACTGCAGCAGATGAAAGACACATCATGCTTACTTCCCTTCGCAATCGGAAGATGTCCAGCAGTGCCATCAGCTCAGAATTGGCAGAAAACAGTGGGACCCTGGTACACCCATCTACTGTCAAAATTTGAAATATTTGGCTGTAGCAGAAGGCAGTTTGTTCGCCGAAGGGCTGGAGAGCGGTACACGAATGAGTGTCTGCAGGCAACAGTGAAGCATGGTGGAGGTTCCTTGCAAGTTTGGGGCTGCATTTCTGCAAATGGAGTTGGGGATTTGGTCAGAATTAATGGTCTTCTCAATGCTGAGAAGTACAGGCAGATACTTATCCATCATGCAATACCATCAGGGAGGCATCTGATTCGCCCCAAATTTATTCTGCAGCATGACAACAACCCCAAACATACAGCGAAAGTCATTAAGAACTATCTTCAGCGTAAAGAAGAACAAGGAGTCCTGGAAGTGATGGTATGGCCCCCACAGAGCCCTGATCTCAACATCATCGAGTCTGTCTGGGATTACATGAAGAGAGAGAAGCAACTGAGGCTGCCTAAATCCACAGAAGAACTGTGGTTAGTTCTCCAAGATGTTTGGGCCAACCTACCTGCCGAGTTCCTTCAAAAACTGTGTGCAAGTGTACCTAGAAGAATTGATGCTGTTTTGAAGGCAAAGGGTGGTCACACCAAATATTGATTTGATGTAGATTTTTCTTCTGTTAACTCACTTCGCATTTTGTTAATTGATAAATATAAACTATTAACATGTCTATTTTTGAAAGCATTCTTACTTTACAGCATTTTTTCACACCTGCCTAAAACTTTTGCACAGTACTGTATATATATATATATATATATATATATATATATATATATATATATATATATATATATATATATATATATATATATATATATTTGTTATCACAACATTTATAAATCTGGGGAAAAATACAAGATTTAAGTTAAATCTGGAAAAAAGACATGTTAAAATATTAACGCTTTTGCTGCAATCCAATGTTCCAGAGTTAAGGTCAAATCTATTTTATATATAGCTCTGCCAAGAAAGCACTTTCTTCTGTAACTATATTTGAATTATAAATTAAAGTGGAATTCAGATATATTTACTTTTCACATGGTCTTTAAACTGTCCATAATAGATGGCAAGAATAAAATCTGAACATCCACATACTCCAATATCAAGCGTATTTGAGATTTGTCTAATTCTGACACACAAATTCGTATTTAAAAGTAAATTCAAAGTATTTCACAGATGTGAATATCCCCAAAAGTATGAATCTAAAATGTAATCACAGTACAAAAATCAAATTTTATAATACATTATTGCAGTAGACAAACAAACCTCTGGCCATGCTGTCATAATGAATGCATGCTACAGAAACCACATTTCAGTATCCCAACTATCTGGCAAGTATGCAGAACATATGCAGCTGTCCATTTTCATCCAAATGATTATACAGAAGTATGAGCAACATAAAACAAAGACTAGACATTTTAGTATGGTAATGATTACAATTAGATCTCTGAACAAATCACTAATCTGAACAGTCTGTGGCCCCAACTAATTCAGATTCGTAAGAGTCTAGTACAATATAATGCATTCATTCCACCGAACAGTTTATAATTGCTCCTGCATCTAAAAAAAACACAATAATATTTATTCATCTTTAAATATTCACTACTGTACTTACAGTATGTCATATTTCATATTATAAGTGGGAGTTTCCCCATGGATGTACTGTACTTTTAAAGTTAGAGCAGATCAGTGACTTGAATGATGCCCTATATCCACATGTACAAAAATAAGTTAAGATATTTGAAAAAAAAGTGTGGCATATGCATGAAGACACACATGGACAGCCTGCCTTCTTATTACAGATTCAGAAACTCTTAACTTGTGCTAAAGAAAGCCATTTTCAGAGTAACTAACAATGTAAGTGCGACAGTTGGCTAGAATCCCCAAATTACGATTACTCAATAACTTGTGATAAAAAGTTTCATTACAAATCGGACAAGAAATAAGCAAAATGGATATGGATGTCCAACCGGCTTTTAGAGCATTGTGAAATTTTACTGTGAGTTTTGTACTTTAACTCCACTTTTAAAGCAGTACCAACACAGAATGGAGACTAATAAAACCAACAGTTCTCATTTATGATGTTGTGCATGATATTGTTCCTTTTTTATTATTGTAACTATCAGGTCTAATTAACTGAATTGAATAGACCAATAACAACAGGTCAATAAAATATCTACAATGGTTTCCTGCAAGCTGCGATTGATTCTATTGCTCACTTGAGCAGAGTGAAAGTGTTTTTTTAGGAGTGCATTGACAGCGTAGCCTGGCAAGCTGGCTGCAGCCTCTGGCCAGTGTCTCAGTTGAAGCATTAGCAATGAAGCAAATCAGAATGTGTCATTTGATTTAACCGTCGACCTTTTGGAAGTGGCCCACTATACTGCAGTGCGAGGTCAAAAGGGTTAGTACTGTTCTAATGTTACTGATCAGCTCCTCATAATTCTCTTTATTTAGGAGCAGCAGTGTGGAGTAGTGGTTAGGGCTCTGGACTCTTGACCGGAGTGTCGTGGGTTCAATCCCTGATGGGGACACTGCTGTTGTACCCTTGAGCAAGGTACTTTACCTAGTTGCTCCAGTAAAAACCCAACTGTATAAATGGGTAATTGTTTGTAAAAATAATGTGATATCTGTATAATTTGATATCTTGTAACAATTGTAAGTCGCCCTGGATAAGGGCGTCTGCTAAGAAATAAATAATAATGATATTTCCTTGTGCTCCTTTTAATGAATTGTAATGCACAGTACAGTAAACACACACACATGTCCCCAACAAGAACGGAAATAGCAATTACAGATATTTTTTCTCCCTTGCCTAAAGTACATCTTCAGCATGCAGAGCAGCATGTCATAACTGACTATGGATAGTTTCAACAGAACCAGAGAAAGAAATGCATTAATGGGTTTACAGAGATACCAACAAAATATGCACTTCATGGTGATAATGGCATCATTCCATTCACAAGGAAATGATATTGCATTATAGTTCATTATAAATACAAATCTGATGATATCAATTCTTGTAAACTGGACATCTTATGT
>JAGXEW010000846.1:25582-46744 GCA_030684275.1 Acipenser oxyrinchus oxyrinchus
GAGTTTACTGAATCTGTGATAAGAAGGCAGGCTGTCCGTGTGTGTCTTCATGCATATGCCACACTTTCTTTTCAAATATAACTTAACTTATTTTTGTACATGTGGATATAGGGCATCATTCAAGTCACTGATCTGCTCTAACTTTAAAAGTACAGTACATCCATGGGGAAACTCCCCTTATAATATGAAATATGACATACAGTATGTACAGTAGTGAATATTTAAAGATATTCACTACAGGAGCAATTATAACTGATCGGGTGGAATTAATGCATTATATTGTACTAGACTCTTGCGAATCTGAATTAGTTGGGGCCACAGACTGTTCAGAGATCTAATTGTAATCATTACCATACTAAAATGTCTAGTCTTTGTTTTATGTTGCTCATACTTCTGTATAATCATTTGGATGATTATATGGACAGCTGCATATGTTCTGCATACTTGCCAGATAGTTGGGATACTGAAATGTGGTTTCTGTAGCATGCATTCATTATGACAGCATGGCTAGAGGTTTGTTTGTCTACTGCAATAATGTATTATAATATTTGATTTTTGTACTGTGATTACATTTTAGATTCATACTTTTGGGGATATTCACATCTGTGAAATACTTTGAATTTACTTTTAAATATGAATTTGTGTGTCAGAATTGGACAAATCTCAAATACGCTTGATATTGAGCACGTGGATGTTCAGATTTTATTCTTGCCATCAATTATGGACAGTTTTAAAGACCATGTGAAAAGTAAATATATCTGAATTCTATTTTAATTATAATTCAGATATAGTTACAGAAGAAAGTGCTTTCTTGGCAGTGCTATTTATAAAATAGATTTGTCCTTAACTCTGGAACATTGGATTGCAGCCAAAGTGTTAATATTTTAACATGTCTTTTTCCAGATTTAACTTAAATCTTGCATTTTTACCCAGAGTTATAAATGTTGTGATAATAAATAAATATTGTTTTTAATGTGTACATTCAGATATAATTTATAAATCTCTTAACTAGATTTAACATTTAGCTAAATGTTTAACTGGCCAGCTAAATCTGAGTTTGTATGCAAATGAGCTCTGTCCGCTTTGTGCTTTCACACAATTTGATTGGCTCTTGAAATGTGCATATTTCCCGATTTAGCATTACAAGAGCCAATCAAATCGCATGAAAAACAAAGCGGGCAGAGCTCATTTGCAATAAAATGAACAGGTGCTTTTAATTACAAAGTTGTTCCTGACTTTTAGACAACTTCTAGACGAACTGACAAATTCAGTCGAGTTAAATACTGTACATTTAAAAAAACCGAAAAAACCTTTCTCAACATTGTACCTCCCCTCCCCCACCTCCCTTTGCAACTAAAATATCCCAATATATGTTTGTATGGCTAAATCATTAATCTGATGGGTAATCTCAGGTATTTATATACAGTATTTGACGAACATTTTGAAAAATACTAGGTTTGTCACTGCTACCATATCCTATTTTTTTTTCTAATCGTATTACCTCTATCACAGGATTTAGAGGTCCTAATCTTTTTACTTTTTAAAAACTTATTTTTCAATTAAAAAAAATATATATAATATATCATTTCATTTTCATACAGAGTACATTAATTGGTTCATTATGTTACAAATTTATATATAATGAGAAAGAACGTATCTGCCGTGTACAACTTATATTTAATTATTTTTACAAAAGCCCTTCTGCTGTGTAGAAAGGTAAAAACACAATGTATCTGTGTGTGGTGTGTGCGCATATATACGCGCGCGCAAACACAGTGTATTTTAACAATTTGTAACAACGTGTTTATAATCGTAAGGCTTTATCTATTGACATATATGGGTTAAAGTTTACCCCTCGGAATTTCTAATTTATTTTGATAGCGCTTTGGATTGCATACATTCACTGCCCAATGTTTTGTAAATAAATGATGCATGTATCCTATTACTTTTGTTAAGTGTTTATCGCACGCTAGATATACCCACGCTTGTAAATGTACATCCCTTATTTCATACCAGGTGGTGAGTGAGACCGGGATGGGATGCTAATACCGTGTGTGCGGAAGGTCATTTGTTGAGTGATGGCAAGATAAATTGGCTTAATTTTATGTCAAAGTAAATGGTCTGGAAATGTTTAGCAAAACGATAATGAATTGGAAGAATATGGGGGTTAAACTGTACTTGGTGGGTAGTTTAAAATGTAGTTATTAACCGCTCTGACCTACTTCCATTTGAAACACGTTTTTTTTAGATCCTAACTGCTCATTTTGAAAACCATGTCGTCGTTGAATAAGCATGACCCCACTGTGTTCAAAGCAAATGATGGATAGCGTTGTTTACATCTAAGCGGTGTTTGTTAACGGTCATGTTTCTTTGCGCACATTGTCAGACCTCGCTTTTGGTCAACATACTGCTGCAGAGTTGCAAAGGCTACACGACTGGGATGGTTATTGCATCTTCCTAGCTGCTACAGGGTGGGATTTTTGACAACTGCGGGATTGAGGAATACAGGCTACAAGTTTACTTTTCAAGGTCCACCAGACCTACACGTGTTTGTTGTGCGCTTATTCCTGATTGGCTATGATCTTACCTTTCTCTCTGCTCTGTGCGATGAAATACATTTACCCACTTGAGGTATTAATCGCGGGTATTTACTGCAGTGCCCGAGCTGTCTTTGCTCTGCGCATTTCTCTTTGTTTATATCTTGTTCCCGAAATTGTTTTAGTAAACTTCGAATGTTTTGATGTGGGAAGAAAGAGAGTCGTTGCTGGTTCTTAATTTGTTTTTGTAACGGAGATGTTTCTCGTCTGGCGTGTATGAGACTACGGGAACTTGTGGTGACATTCCAGTTTTTTTTTTTTTTTTTTAATTATCATCTTCTGTGTGTAGGAGGGGTGTCTTCTGTTTACCCCGAGGATATACAAACATCTCACCAGATCTTTTTCAGTTTGAGGTAGTCTACTGTCCTACAGTGTAGCTTCTCTTGTCGCATCTGCATCTTATTGGTTACAGCGGTGGGGTACCAGAGGGATTGAAGAGGTACACGGGTATAAAACAGACTGTCCCTACAGCTTGTTAGAGAGAGAGAGACGGAGACAGAGAGCATCCTTATGCGTGCCTACAATATAGTAGGCACACAGATCGGATAGTTTCTGAATTGGGCTAATTAGAATAGGTATATTATTATTATTATTATTATTATTATTATTATTATTATTATTATTATTATTATTATTAGTGTGTGTTATTTTGTTTTAAATAGATTTTGTATTACTATTTCGCCTCAGACTGGAATAGTGCCGGATGATAATTGGAATAACCCAAATATGTAGCCTTCTACTAGAAAGACGCATCGGAAATTTGTTGTATCATAAAACATATATAAACTAAAAGGTAAGTCACTTTAAAAAAAAAAAAATCTATAGGTTACTGTGAGAGTCTACTAAGTATTTACATGAAATATACAACTGAACGAATGGCAAGTGTTAATAATAATCTGTTAACAATTTTGTGTAATTTTTATTTGATATTAATAATTGCATTCAAAAAAACACACATCGTACGCACGCAATATAATAACGTGTTTATTTCATAATGGGAAACTGTTGACAAAGAAGACAAACGAGACGGTAAAAAAGACAGCTACAGACTTCCAGGCAGGCAGAGCGATTTCCAGGTAGACCGTTTTGTAGTCGGGTTTATATGAACGTCTTCATTATTTCATTAAATTATTGTGTGCGTTTCCGATCCACCTGTAAATGCTCGACTGCAATTTTCCCATACTTTAAAAACCACAAAGGGATTATTTTCAAAGACAACTTAATAAATTAAATTTATTTAATATCCTTTTTGAAAACAATTGGACTGCCGGTATGCGCTTTTACATTCTGAAAATGGTTTGATGTTATCTTTTTTTATTATGCCTTTCAGCTATTGTTGATTTAATTCTACTCGTATTAAACGTGGCTGCATGGAGCTGCTGCCTTGCCAATGCGTTTAGTAGGCTAGAAACAGATTTTATATCTATCACATTTTAACGAGAAATTAAAAACGCACACAGAAAACGTTTTATGTTTTTGATTTAATATCAAATAAACCTTGTGTTACTTTACAGGGCACTAAACTGGTGGCTTGTACGTTTTTAGTTTGGAATACATTTGACTGAAGCCGCATGTTTAGTGATAATGAAATGATAAATCATTATCTATTAATCTATTTGAATCCATTCATACATATTGTAGCGATCTCGGTTATCGTAGGCAGGCGCATCACACAGGGCGAGGCAATCCACACACAGGCAGAGAGGGCGGCGCAAACCCGGTAACTCTCGCAACATGGCGCAACACCGCTGTACTATATATATATATATATATATATATATATATATATATATATATATATATATATATATATATATATATATATATATATATATATATATATATATATCATTCCATACTCGGTTCTAAACTTCCAGAGAAAGCTCCCAATAATGATCTTTACAGAATCAGTCTGACAACGCACCAAGATGTGACACAATCCAGCGCAACCCATTCTCTCTCCTGCCTTACTGCTTCAATTGTCTGCGTCTATTCCTCATTTGCATCACTTCTTAGGTCGTTACCCTCAGTGTCTTCAGGTTCAAAGAATGTTACTGTTTGAAAAGCATGTCGGTCAAGTAGCTGGTTCCTTAATGCAACACCCACACATCACCTATGTCTTAAGGCGTCTTGATGTCTTCATATGCATGTTTCAAGATGTCAAAGGACATGGTAATCTCTGGGTATGAAGGAAAGTAGTGTTGCGAAACTTCATTGCAACCAATGCTACACAGTGATAGTAAGTACTGCCAGCACAGTTCGAAGTAACCTCAGCATGTCTAGACTAGGACCTATATTTCCCCAATGGGCAAATCGCTGGCAAATTGCTCTCACCACCATAGTAAATGTATTGCATGGGCAATTTGCCCACAGTAGAAAATCAGACTCCAGGTCTTTATTCCAACTTCCACTGTTCTATCTTTAATTATTAAATTGAAGTTTGTTTTGCCTGGTTATGTAATAATTTGGAACTCGGTAGAAAGGTTTAAAAAAAAACTGAAAGGTAATCTAGAAAGGTAAAACTGTACAGATGCTGAACAGGTTTGGTCAAATGAGGAAATTCAACTTTTAAACAGGACAGTTAGCAGATTCATTATTTTGTTAAACTTATAACTTATAATAATGAAACTGGTAAATTAACATTTAAAGTTATAATATGTGTGTTTTGAATAGTTGTAAATCAATCTGTGTTAGTAAATGAATCCACTATTACCCCATGACAGGGGTATATTCATCCTCTGCAATGGATACAATTTAAAAACTGCCCCCTACTGCCTTTCAAGTATAAAACAAGTATAAATAATGCACTGGGGCTTTAGAATTCCATTGTCTTCAGCTCAACAAAAACATAAATTAGGCCCTAACTGTTTCTATTGAAAAGTGTTTAGGGAATGATGCAATAATAACAAATATGGAACTTATTTTAAGTTAACACGTTGTCAATCCAAATCTAAAACCATATTTTTACATCATATTGTATTTAGCTTCAACTGTGTAAAAACCACTAAGCTTGTGAGGTTTTAGTTAGTCAACAACAGAGTTGTTACTGTAGTAACATTACTTTTGTCAATAACGACGTAACACGGTAGAGTTTAGATTTTTAATGGGAGTAATAATATTAGTTAAGCAAAAAAGAAACAAGTTCATCTCGTTACCTCGTTATCAAAGTAAATTTCAGTTTCTAATAAGCAAATAAAATATCTAAACGATCTGTCAAATGTGATTTTTCCTTTCAATAGCTGCCAAGATCAATTTCAGAAATCAGCTCACAAAATGGCTTTCATACTAGCTTTATCGTCATCGATGTGTTAATTTCGTTTTTATCTGGCCAATTGTGTGCATGCGCACTGTGCAATCAGGTTAAATATCTTGAGTACAGAACTTAATAAAGGCATAACAGCGATCCTGACAGGTACATAAACGGCTGCTTCTTCAGAAACTGCAAAAGACTGTTGAACAGTCCCCCCTCCACCCCCACCCCCCCAAAAAAAAGTTAGTTAGCTAATTTTAATTTAACCATTAAAAAAAAAACATAATTAAGAGAATAGCAGTACCTGATGAAACGAGAGAGAATAAAAACAGAATTACTGGCACTGGTAGCTACAATGATATGAATATGAAGGTAACATCTGCAAATATAAATGTGAAGGATATTATCACTGTTAATTTTTTTTTTTTTCCACCCAAAACTTTCAGACCCTCCTGAGTGTGTGGGCTCCTGCGTAGTTGCCCCTGCTGCACAGACTATTCCTCCGCCACTGGGAAAGATATGCATAGTTCAAAGTCGCATGTATTGTTAAGATTGCAATGTACGATTTGCAATATCCAATAAATTAAGTTGTTTGTTATACTACAAAAATTGAAAAATCTGTTTGACACATTTTAATAAATGTATTACCAGACGTACAGTTAAAAAGTAAGGAACCATGTAAGGACATTCCGTTACTTTTTTTTCTAAAGTAACGAGTAGTAAGTTATTTATTTATTTATTTATTTATTTATTTATTTATTTATTTTCAGTAATGTGCCCAACACTACCAGTTAATTTGCACATTTTATCCTTTAGCACCAGGTCAGTAATGTCATCTGAACTGTTTAGAATTATTTTGATTGAAAATAATTGTTGTCTAATAATTAAATTATTCCATCTATGACTATAACACTCAGTAATGATACATTTAGAAATAATAATTAAAAAAAAAGTATTTCTCAGTGTCTTCCTGTCTTTTAGTCAAAACATTTGTGCTTCAGTACTTGTTGGACGGCATAATACTCCAGGCAAATGATTTAGAATCACATGAAAAAGTTATGCTAGTCATATAAAGGTTACAGAAAATTGTGAAATGAATACGATTCACACATCACAAGAAAAACAAATCAACCTTGTTTTAAAAGCTTTTTTTTATTAAAATACTGGCTTGCGTTCAACAACTTATATCGTAAGAGACAAATCAAAAAGGCGCATTCTTCATCTTGAAGGTGGACCTCTGTTGTACAGTATACAGCTAATAGCACCTCAAGGTTCAGCCCTTTATCTTCTCAAAATCTATTGCCCCTGGCCTTTGACAATAACTTATTTGTGGAGGGAGTAGATTTGTCAAAGCCCCCTAACAAAATGGCTTCAGTGTTGTCCTGCAGATATTATCAGTCAGTAGCAGCATTTGCTCCACAGAGCCAAGCTTGTGATACTCACTCACTCTCTCTCTCTCTCTCTGAGACGGGGAAGACTCCTCGACAAAGTCAGTCTTATGATTTGTACTTCATAGACACACATGGGACTGGCATAACAGGAAAATGAGGTTATTAAAAAAAACTTTAACCAGCAATGTAATAAACAGTCAAATGTATTAGAGGAGTAAATAAAAAAAGAACAAACTAGGTACTGTGTTCCTCATTATAACTCCGTACACGAGAGTCATAGCTATGTGTTCTAAATGATGTTTGCTAGTGAAATTACATCATAAATAAAATGTCACAACCTGATGAGCATTTCCTTGATATAAAGGGGTGCATTATAAACCAAACATTCCAGAGTCACCATGACCAACTGTGTACATTTACAGGATGGAATAGCATTTTGTAACAAATATCACCAATGTGCTCTCATGATATGATCAGATTTAGACCAGGCACAGCTTGCGGTATAATAACTGATACTGATGAAGGCAGCATTCAGCTGAGGTGGGACTGGGGTTTAGCATGGTGAAAGAATGGTTTATAAAAAGCTTGCCTCCACTGTTTTCCAGGAAGCTACTGGAGATCCAGCTGATCTTGGAGATCACCTTCTATTTGACTTTCTCCTGCTCAAACATGAAGGCATCTACCTTCCTCCTCGCTTTCCTGCTCGCCGTCTCTGGGGCCACTCGAGTCACAAGAGAGACGACACCAGAGAGCCTGCTTGAAGAGACCAATCGGAGTCAAGAAGGGGACCAACTGGGGCTTGACCAGGGAGTGTCCCGGACAGCCTGCGGTGGAGAAGAACATTTCAGAGGTCCCTTTCAAGCCCAACCCCCACGTTTATACTACCCTCCCATGTGTGTGAAACCCACGGAGATCAAGCACGCTTTCAAGTATGTGAACACGGTGGTTTCCTGCCTTATCTTTGTGGTGGGGATCATCGGGAACTCCACGCTCCTGCGCATCATCTACAAGAACAAGTGCATGCGGAATGGCCCCAACGTGCTCATTGCCAGTCTGGCCCTTGGGGACCTGCTCTACATTCTCATTGCCATCCCTATCAACATCTTCAAGGTAGGGAGAGATACTGGACGGCTTATTGTTTTAAAGCCTTCAATGGTGGAGAACGAAGGCTGATGCTTGCTATGCCAAAAGCTTACTGAAATTACTGAGACAATTAAAGCTAGATCGAGGGCTGTATCGCAGAACAGCAGGGATCTAGAAAAGAGATGATGGATGGCAGTATTGGAATGGTTAGTGATTCAGGCCACAGTGCTGAAAGCAGCAGGACTCAATATATGAGTGCTAATAAATTCACACAGCAGTACAGAATGGCTACATGTTTGGCATGAGTTATTTTAACAGTGGCAGCAGCACAATTGTTTGACTTTTATAGTGAAATATGGCCTGATATGTTTCTGGTTTAAAAAATTAAACTTGTGTTAAGTTTGCTCCTGTCAGATCATCACTTGCAGCTCCTGGGTACATCTTCAAACTAGCTGTCAAGTCACTTCCACTTAGCAGAGCTTTGGAGTAGAGCTGCATTTTTAACTGATTTGATTTTTCCAATCTAATCTGACCTAAATCTGATAGTCCTGAATCTGCTTTGAGGTGAAGTTCCGGTTGCTTATCCACTTTCTCATGACCTTTCTCCAGACAAATCATTCTCATATTAAGCAGTAATAATTCAGCTAACTTTTATGACCCATTGGTAGTAGTTTGGTAAGTCTTTTTGTCCCTCATTTGGTGTCTTTCCTTCTAAGTTTATTTGCAAGGTATTATATGCTTCTCCATTCTCTACTGTGATTTTCCAGCCTTTTTTTTACTATGCTTTTCTACCTATTATACCATTACTACCTATACCATTAACACTTCTATAGTGTCTCAAGACACTTTACAAAAGTAGTTCCTATAAAACTAAATTTAGGCAGCAGCCTCCACCTGGATATGCGATTACTATGGTATATCCCAGTAAACCTAAGAGGACACCTGCCAAGTTGACTGTGGAGTATTGTGACCTTATTCTCACACTGCATCCATTTCAAATGGAAACTGAAATGCAACTTAGGCACAAAACAGTTATTAATATGTGTCTCTGGGTGTAAAATTGGACAAAAGCCCTGCAAAAAATGTTGCAACTGAGTTGGGAAATTGTTTGGAAGTTATAAATGAACCATATCAGACATATGGGAATTAAAAGCGCAAGTACAAACAGTGTTTTTAAGCACATTTTATAAGCTTTGAATTGTTCTGGTCTTTTTAGAAGTTTTTAGAAGTTTTGTTTGTTGCAGACCTTTTTTTTTTAGCAGGCCTGGGAATAAGGGTTAACCTTGAAGGCAAATAACAAATGTAGCATTTTATTACATAGTGTTAACTTGAACACATCAACGCATTTTCTCCAAATCCTTTTCAAGCATGTTGTTAACTTGAAGTTCTCATTGAAATATCAGAGTATCAATTGTTCAGCTAGAATTCTGGTGTGGTGGGGGTGTAAGATCTAATAATAAAGAGACAGATCTAGAACGAATCACATTTGTTACTCGGGTTTACATATAAATTATATCCAGAAAACTTTTTTCCAATAGACTTTTTTTTTTTTTAAACCATTAAAACAATTTAAAAAAAGGAATTGAAAGTTTTGATGAACCCCAAAATGTTGGGGTAAAAACAGAATTCAAAACTAATGTTCCTCCTTCACTCTCCTCTCTAAAGCTGTTGGCGGAGGATTGGCCGTTTGGGGTCTATATGTGCAAACTGATGCCCTTCATCCAGAAAGCATCGGTGGGAATCACGGTCCTCAGCCTCTGTGCTCTCAGTATCGACAGGTAAGCTTTGCTTTTTTACATTTTTTTTAAAATAAATATTTGAATTACATTTTTAATAACGTGCATGTGATCTTACAATACAAATATATTTTCAAATGTTTAACATCAATAGGGGGTTTGCGTAATTAGAATACGCCTTGTGCCAAAAGTCTGAAAGACAAATAACAAAAGGCTTGCACAAATGCTAATCCAAGGTGTTTTGAGGTCTCTTTTGTTTAATGCTTTAAGGCTAAGCTTGGCTGTTCTCTGGCTGACTGTCCCCCACTCTCTGCAGGTACCGGGCAGTGGTTTCGTGGAGCCGTGTTCAAGGAATGGGGATCCCGCTGTGGAAGGCAGTAGAGGTGACGCTGATCTGGGCAGTCGCTGTGCTCCTAGCTGTACCAGAGGCCATTGCCTTTGACATGATGGAGATGCCCTACAGAGGCACCAAGCTGAGGGTCTGCCTCCTCCACCCCCAGCAGCAATCAATGTTCATGATGGTATGCAGGCAGTCCTTGAACATAAACCTATCTGCAGTTAGAACATATTTCATTTTCACGTAGTATAATTAGGCCCTGATTTTACTGCCTTTTTATTTTGGTGCACTGTATTTGGAGTACAATAAAACAGACATGCAGGTTTAGAATGTAGTTAGCAGAACTATTTACAGGAAGAGGAAATCCTAGCATGTGGTTTCCATGAACGTGTGATCTTGTATATAGTTGGTGGCAGATGACATTCAAGGAAGTAAATTGTTAAATAGCAAGTTTCTTTCTTTTAGTGGGCTACATCTGTTTTTCGGTGTGTCCCTGTGATGTTGTGTCCGAAAACTTTCTGAGTTAAGACTTTTGACATTTTATTTTTATAAAACATTGAGATTAATTTTCAAACACATGCATGCACATCACACACAAACAAGCCGGAAGTTATATATACAGGCTTTTTTGTTTTGTTTTGTTTTAGAAATCTCAAAACCCTATTGAATACTTTTATGCAATAGCTGATTTTGAAAAGATCTGAGTGTATCCTGTTTCTATTGACAAGAGTGTTTTTGTAATATTTATAACTTGTATATAACTATAATTCTAGTATTTTAAACTTTAACAAGCCCATTACCAGCTTCCTAAAAACATATGCAAATTGCTAGTTTTGAAGGCTGGTTAATGATGATTCACTACTATGACTGAACACTGTAGTTACAAATGTAATAAATGCATAGACTAAAAGCAACACTTCTTTAAATTGGCGCCAGGTTTAGCAATCGGTTTCAGCTCAGCAGTAAAACCGTAGCTCACATGCAAGTACAGTACAGTGAAAGAAGTGGTGCACTCTACATGGTGACTTGCGTAAACCACGTTGAACTCTTGAAGGAGTTTCCTGCGGTTTTGTCAGGCTGCTGTTGCAAAGACAGTTGGTGTGTCAACATCGCAGGTGACTCGCCTTGTGATAAGATGTGATTTCATTCTTTTTCAATTCATGTAGAAAAAACAGCAATTTATATGTATTTAACATTTAATTGTAATGTGATGTGAGGTCGTCTCACCTGCCTCGCTTAATTGGGACAGCCGCTTATTCGGGATATTTTTCCTTCTTTCGAGTCATCCCGATTTAAAGTGGCACTGACTGTATTAAGCACATGTTAAATATTCAACACATACTGCAGTGGCATGACCACAGTTGTCCCCCGAGTACAGTTTATCCTCAGTTGTTAAATAAATCCAGATTCCCATGGGAAATTTAGAAACAATATCAATACATACTCTGTAGTCCTTTACCTTTTCTAATAGTTTACTGCAACACATCATGGTAAAAAGCGTAGTAAAGCATGGTTAAAACATGGTAAATAAGGGGAGTAGTACATATTTGTATTTGTTTATTTTGGACTGTTTGGTAAGCCCACTAGAGCGTGTGTCGGCACACGTGGTTTTTAAACCTGTGTTGTTTTGTTTCTCTACAGTTCTACCGCAATGTGAAGGACTGGTGGCTCTTTGGGTTTTATTTTTGCCTCCCGCTGGCCTGTACAGGGGTTTTTTACACACTCATGTCCTGTGAGATGCTGAGCCGCAGAATGGGGATGCGTATAGCACTCAATGACCACATGAAACAGGTGAGACCTGGGAGGAGGGAGACCGCAGCGCCCAGAAGTGTTTATGCAGTACAATCACTTCTTATATAATCGGCTTATGACATTGGATGGATGGACAGTATATAATACAAGACAACAGGGTCTGTTTTAATAATTTAAACTTGACTGGTTTTACAAACCCTGATTGGCACTAGTCTTGGACTACCTTACATAAGGTAACAAGGTAGTCCAAGAATGCTCTGCATGCTGTTTGTGAGAGATACTGTAACTGTGTGTTCTTGCTGTGAGCTGAGGTAATTTAGCCATGTCTTCAAACTCTTCAGTTCTTGGGTGTATGACCATCCATGAGTGTATGATCTAAATAGTGGTAGATATGAATTGACCGCCTAGAACACAATTGAAAGGGGTTGCATTAAGATGGTCAGCTGTTTTAGATCATTAAAATTACCTATGCAAGGTAAGTAATGACTAACAACTGTTCCTCCTGATTTTGTTGTTGTCATTTAGATTGAGAAACACAAAAGCTTTTACTGTCTAAAGACAAAAGAAAATAGAGTGCAGATGGCTGTGCAGTGTCTGTTTTCTCCCTACATTTATACCGAGTCTGGTTCCCTGCAGCGTCGTGAGGTGGCTAAGACAGTGTTCTGCCTGGTGGTGATCTTCGCCCTGTGCTGGCTGCCTCTCCACCTCAGCCGGATCCTGAAGAAAACCATCTACGATGAGAAAGACCCCAACCGCTGCGAGCTGCTAAGGTAGGCAGGCGAAAGCAGAATCTTATTAGTTTGTAGTTCTATTGGGATTGCCTGTTTTGGGATAAGTGCATTAACGGTGAATGGGGATTTTATTCTCCCCTAGCCACAATATGCTCTGACCTGTTCACCTTCTTTGTTAGCTTCCTGCTGGTAATGGACTATATTGGAATCAACATGGCTTCACTAAACTCCTGCATCAATCCTGTGGCGCTCTATTTCGTGAGCCAGAAATTCAAGAACTGTTTCCAGGTGGGTAAAAGCAAATTGCTATTTTTTATTTTTTTTTTATTTTTTATGGTCAATGACTGACCTTTAACTTTTTTAAACTTCAGCACAGGTCAACTTTCAGCCACTTGATGAAAGTTTGAAACTGTTACCAACCTGCACATTCAAAGGGCTTATTTACTACTTTGATGAAAGGACAGACCTTCGTTTTCAAACTTTGCTGTCTATATACTACTACGACTACTTTTCTGGTGTGCTTGTTTTGGGGGGAAAAAAAGCAGGCAATCTTGCAGATCTCAGGCGTTTATCCACTCAGGAGTTCGTTTATTACAACCTACACTTAACCCTGAAGTTATCAAGAGCACCTCTGCTCTATTTCTGGAATAATAAGTGAGTTGCGCGGAAATATAATTATTTCCCGTGTTTTAATAGTTTGATAATAGTGCAGAGATTTAACTTTCTGGTTAAGTTCAACTTGACAGTCTTCCCTTGTGGATTGCAACTAGGTATATGCTTTCACATACACGTGTGTGCAACTCATTGGTTACAACGTATATAATTGAAGCCATCCGTGCAAATCCTTGAGTGATCAAAGTCTTGCAAGTAAGTCCCTTAAACGGTAAGTATAGAACTAAAGTTTCACATGTCAAGATGTCTGACCTCTCTCAGCTATAATGTAATTTGAGACCTAGTAAAGCCAAGAACCCGTTAATTGCCATTGCTATCGCAATCCATTAAACACTTCAAAAGCATTTTCCTTGGTTTCAGAACAGTGGGCCTTATCATTACTTGCATCAATGTGTATTTGATTCTAATTGTTTAACATCATGAACTGGCAGTAGCTATCAATAGAAAACCTTGGAAAAGTCATAAAAGCAAAATAGGTTTAAGTAAAACCCTATGCACAAACCACGTTGCTTAGAGAAAAAACATTTTCTGAAACAAAATATTTAAACATTCCTGTTAGGGGAGCTTACTGTACTTGTCAATACGCCACCACTAGTTCAACGGCAAATGTCATAAACCATTTGAGATACCGACTTCATATTTTGCTGGTGACCATAACCTTTTCCTGAACTAATAGGTCTGCCATAGGTCATGTGACTTATGTTTTAAGGTATACTGTATAACACTGAGTAATTGTATTTATATGTGGTACACAGCTGTATTCTATGATTCTCAATTAAGTTCCATTGCTGGTGTTAACTGAAAATTGACCTGTTTCACTGCCAGTTTTTTAAACACGGCTGTAATGAGCAAATCCATTTTACTCCATGTTTACAAACTGTTTCATCAGACAGGCCAGTCCCCCTACATGTACCCTCAGGGATGCTTTGATCTGGTTCAACCGATGAATCCTATCTGCCACAATGTTTACAGCAAGCCTGCTTATTTATGATGCAGTAAAGCTAATAAACAGATTGACAGAGGAAGAACTTGGTAGGATACATTCTTCTGCTGTTGACTTCAAAGGGGCTGCCAGTAATCAGTTGTGCATGAAGTTCTCTCATTAACAGATTTTGTGGGACAGAGAACATTGATCTTGGCATGTTTTGATTGTGTGGTCTGGCTTGGTAATACATGAGGAAATTGGGGTTATTCCGGTTGATGTTGGAATCGTGCGTTTATCCCACTGTACAGTGAAACAGATTTGCATAGTATGTTTGTGGTTTGGCACTCAGACATTTTTGTTAAGTATACTGGACTAGGTTTCTTGAGTTTCATTTAAACACCTGATCTGTTCAACTGTTTTGAAAGTCATATGGGTAAAGTACCACCTTTTATTTTAATATGATTTATATTTCTATACATTGTGAAACAGGAGTTCTATTTTTCTGTATCATTAAAATTATTAAAATTAAGGTCTGACATATCAAGTCTGATTCACAAATCAAACGTGTTGTTTTTTTTTTATTTTTAGGAATGCTTAGAACTAACCAACATGGGCTTTAAAAATGTTCCCTAAAAAGCTTTTTTTTCATTTTTCAATGGGACGTTCCAGATACTGTAGTAAATAATTAACTAATACTATTGTATAGTAAGCATATTCTTCACAATAAGTGTACTTTTAAGTGCTGAATCTCAAAAAAAAAAAAAAAAAAATTAAAGCAGTGGCAAAATGCTGATGTTGACATTTTGTGAATATTGGACCATTTAGATATTGAAATTCATAAAGCAGGTTAATTCTTAACCAACCAAGACACCACTATTATTGCCAGTCCTTTTGGACCAGTACAAACTGTAAAGCAATATCTGTTCTATTTTGCAGTCCTGCCTGTGCTGCTGGTGCAAGAGGCCTACCCGAAACATCACCCCCACTGATGAGAAGGGATCAGGGGGCCGTTGGAAAGGCCACTGCCATGAAAACGGCCTGGACAGGAGCAGCTCCCGCTCCAGCCACAAGTACAGCACATCATAATCGAGAAGGGCAGTTTGGAGCCTGGCAGCCACAGCACAGCTCCTCCAACAGCTAGACTTCACTGGGGAGGGAAACCTGTGGCACATGTTGCAGCTTAAGCTCATCTTGGGAAGCCTGAAATCCCATTCTTTTTCTCAGATAGGCTCCACCATGGCAGCTGACGGAAGCAAAAATCTACAAAAATCTAAAATACAGCCAACACATTTCATACTGGAAATCCAGTCAGGGGCAGCTCCTTGAACAAGAACACAAACACACCACGGTCAGACTGACAATACAGCTCTGGTGAACCAAACCCATTGATGGAATGAGAATGGACAAAGGAAGGTAGATACTGGGGTTTAACCAAAAATTAGGAACACCTGCATTCTCTGTAGGGTGTAGGGCCACCATGCAAGGTGTTAAAATTGTAGAAGATGTGACACTTCCTCCATGCTTGTGTCGGAAGAAATCTGCAGTAAGCAGTCATTTATGCAGTCTTGCATGCAGAATCTCCTGCTATATATCCCGTCTTGTCCATCATGCAACAAGAAGATGAATATTTTATATCCGACAGACTACACGTTAGGGATTCCATTTGAATAACAAATTAGTCAGCCAAGTAACTTTTGCTACATATTGCAGATATTCCTAATTTTCTGGCCCAACCACCAAATGGTTTGTATATAGGGGAGGGGTTACACCCAACGTATTATTTTTTTTTTTATCAGTTTATAGTATGAATAATACTGACACATTTAATTAATTCCTTGTTGTGTTTGCCTCTCGTCTGTCACCCATTTACAGATGAATTTCTTCTGAGACCACAAACAGAGGGGTTAGCATTCTAAAAAACAGTGTTAAAATTTGAGAAAAAAAGCCTCTGACAGGGAAGGGGTGTGTAATGGGTTAAGTAAATGGGCTAGTCTTAAGTTAATCAGCTATGGTGTTGGGCCAGGATGACATCTTGATTTGTGTAGCTCTCCTTCGCCGTGTTGCCATGCAAGAGGAAACAGAAGCACATCAAAGTGCTTGAAGAATATATCAAAGACTATTTAAAACAATATATATATATATATATATATATATATATATATATATATATATATATATATATATATATATGTAAATGTTAATTAAGATGCATTTTAAAAAGCACATTTATATAATGCGTGCAAGTATACATTTTACTGGATCAACCATGTTATTTTTATAGTGACATACCTATTGTGTAATAGTTTGAGGAAAGTCATAATGGATCAAGCCTTGACAGGAGGAATTACGTTTTTCAATCCAAACTCTACCCAATCCGATGAGTTACCAAATTCCTGCTTCCTGTTTCTGACCTGAGGGATTGTGGGTGATGAAGCCCAACTCTCTTCTCTCTTCTTAACTGTAACACAAATCTAACATGCAACTTTGAAAGCATGCAGTAAGACACCCTCTGTTACCCATATGATGCCTCCAGGTTTCATTGCTCTACGGAGAACGAAATTTCCTCTCCTCGACTGCCGCAAGCTTATTTGATTAAAAATAAATAAAAGACTACAGTAAATCTGGTCCTGATTTTGAGTGTATGACCGATTGGTCTTTTGGACTTGGTTGGTGGATCGATTTGAGAAGTGAGCGTAAGCCCAGACTCTAGTGGTTTTTTTTATAATATAAAAATATGAGAATACATTCCACCAAATAATCCACGCTGGAATAATGAAATACCAGAATAATAACACTGTATATTCAAACACAAAATACCACTTGTGTTCTGTACTTACCTGAATTACTGTGAAGAAAAACACTGCCAATGTGTGTTGTTTCTTGTCTTTATGCCATGTCTTGAGAGGGATACAGGGTTGTTTTTTCTTATTAAAGCTAACATATTGTATGTATATATATATATATATATATATATATATATATATATATATATATATATATATATATATATCAAAGGTGTTTATGGTTGACCTACTTTGACTGACAAAGCTTTTTATATGCTGTTGTCAGAGACCAAGATGTACTCTATGTGGATCCAAGCTATGCAACATTTGCATTGGGAGTGTAAGAGTTCTGTTATAAGCTCTCTGGAAATCATAATGCAAGAGTAACCCACACAAACAGCACAGATACAAAGATGGTAATCACCTTGCTGTTTAAAATAAACTCAACTAAAACCATTACAACTTGAATTGCTGGAAAGTTTCCGAGAGGCAAAACATTATGGCATTTCTGACAGCAACATACAGGAAGTTTGTCATTCCTGATGACAGATGCTGTACTGTGATTCTACCAATCCAATAAGCTAGTATGCTCACCGACACTGCTTGTAAACAATATATGGCAAATAAAAACTATTTTATCATGTTTCTAGTTTTAGCTTTTCTGTAATCCAATTTTGATTTGCACGCAATCTTCACTTTTATTGTTAAATTCAATCTCAAAAGGCATGAAGAACACTTATTTTTTGGAAGACAAATTTGAAGGGGTGGATGTTTAACTGTTTTTCCAAAGCACTGTGCCTTGCTGAAAGGATCTCTGTGAAAAGCATAGCACTCACATACTTGAGATACAAGCAGATAAAATGTGTTATGATGGGTGCGTTAAAGTGATTTTAACCTGTTTAAGGAGGTTAATCTATGCTTTGTGTGAAGACAACAATGTAGTAAAGAAAATGTTCTAATTTAAAAAAGAAAGTTAACTGTAAAATTTGTACCCGTCATTATAACAAGAGAATGCAGGTAGAGCATTTGAATATATGAAAAATGTATTGTCTGGCCTATAGTCCTAGCCTGTAGCTGTAATTCAAATTCCAGGATGATAATACAGAGTACATGCTTGTTTACTTTTACATTTTATTGTTTGCAATTATTGCTGCATCTCTTTGAACTTAAATCCAAGGGTATCGTATACATTACGTTCTCCACATTCAACTTCCACTTCTTGGCAGGTTCAGGACCTTGTGGAATTCTCGATTCCTGTTGAAGTTCTTAAAGCTGCAGCAGAATTGGTCTTTTTGGCAACTTGGCATACAGGGTTTATTTGCCTTTTATACAGAGCAGATGTTAGTTAATGAAACTATGTAAATGAGGGACTTGACCATTGCTGTTCTGTCCCTCAGTGACTTCTTAACCCAATCATGCACCATGATGTCAACTAGGACGGGCATGTCAGCCAAAATATTGTTCCTGAAACATCTTATGTCACCAGCAGTTTATATTTATAAAGCACATTTTAACAGAAACAGCCAAACAATCATTGTTGGTGATGAAAAATGGAAATAAATAAATTCAAGCTCATCCTTTTAAAAAAATATAAATAAATAAAAAATTAATTGGGGTGGACAGGCTCAGTTTGTTTTCTTTTTCTCTTACGCCCTCAGTTGCTTTACTCATAATAGTATATGGTTTTCATCTTTGATGTTAACTGTCAGTCTTTTTTCCTGAAACTAAATGACCTTCTGTTCCGCTGGCTTTTGTTCCCTCCCTGTTTCTTCTTGTATTCTATTGGTTCATTCTTAATTTGTTCCATCTGTCTTTACTGGTTTACTGGTTTATTCTAACTTTGTTCTCCAATGGTTTCATTCTAACTTGCTTAATTTAGTCTCCAATTGTTTCTTTAACTTACTGTCTTTGTCTAACAGTTTTATTACATGTCTTCATTTGTTCTCTAAGGGCTTCATTCCAACTGTTAGTGTGTGTCTTGCTAACTTGATCTCGTAATCTCTTCTTACTGTCTAACTTATTTTAACTTACTGTCTGTTACTTTAGTTGTTTCTTTCTAACCAACTACCAAAAAGTGGCTTTTTTCTTTGTTTCTAGCTTACTAAAGTTCTAACTAACTTTACTGTAATTTGTTGTCTTGATTTTTTTCTAACTTGTAGGTCTGCAATTGAGTAAAAACAGAATTGCAAGGTTAGCACCTGCTAGGAGCTCTTGCTATAGAAACCTCAACATTTGGTCAGCTCCAGAATTACTCCATGGCTTCCTCTTTCTGCTCTTTGTATGTCTTCATACTTGTCTGCAACATATTAAACACATACAGTACTTCAGTTAATACATTACAGCTGGCTGGGAAAAAAGATTCTTTACCTCAGCTCATGAGGGAGAAAATCCTCCAAACAAGTAATTGTATGTGAATCCTGACCTTTTACTGTTTGTCAGTTTGTTATAAATGGGTTAATGTTACAGTAATCCAGTAAATTCTGCAGTGGAGTAACGATTCTTCTAACCCTTACAGTAACACATGTGTCAAGCTCCTTCATCATGTCTCAGTCAGTCAAACACAACCACATTATTATCTTGTGTGGAGATCAAGGAAGCGGTAAACAGAAATCAAATCCTAATCCTTATAGTACTTTACTAATCGTTTAACTGAATGTTACTTTCATTGAAAATGTGTAGCAAGTAGAGATATGCACTCACTGTCCATGTGGCAGTGTATCATGTCTGGTTATCTAGTAAAATCCAGTTATCCTAGAATGAATTCACTTTTTTTTTTTTATTCTCAGGTTGCACAGCCACACTTTTGAAACCTAAATTGAAATACTAAATTATCATATGTTCACATTAATGTACAAAAATATTATAAATTACACACACACACACAAAAAAGCTTATGATAATTGAACAAAGATGTTATTTGAAACAAAGCACAGGGATGAACTGATTACACAGAGCGTGATGCCATGTCAAGTGGCCTAAATTACTTCTGTAGTTTTTCCACTTAGTTTAATCAAAAGCTGGAATCAAGATCACAGGCAAATAGTTTGAGAAAATAAATAAATAATGAAAATGTGAAATTTGATGTGCTTTCTGGGAAAAAAACAAAAACAACACACTAATCTCCTGAACTGTACTGACAAGACATATTCAGGAAATTACATACAGGATGAATTATCAGTGTATTGTTGTTCAACCATTTTATGCACTCAGGGTTGATCTAGTAGCAAGTAATATAAACAACATGCATAGAATGCAGAAAAGGGTTAATGCACTGCCCAAAGATGGGGACTGATCTGTTCTGGAGTTCGACGTCATCTTACCTCAAAGGTGTTGAGAACGTGCTGGCAGACTCCAGACAAATCATTCAGCCCTTTACTGAAAGGGTTCCACAGCTGGAGCTCGCCTGCAGAACAGAGAAACCAATTTAAAATGTTTCCTTTCTGCAGAATGCATGGAGATAGCAATGAACTGCACACATCTGTACATAACAGAAACACAGATCCATTTTCATTAGATACAAAAACAGGACATAATGAACCTCAGTTCAAAGCCATCAATCCAAGAATGGAAAAGAAAGAATAGGTATTGAAAGTCCTGCAGATGGCAAGAAGCCCTTTAGAAAGTCTGACACCACCCAAGTACTTTGGCACCACCATAGAAGAAGTCGGGTAGAAAGAGCATTTCTGGCTTTTAATTGTAGAAGTGGGGCAAACGAGGGAAGGGAGCTTTTCTTGTTGTGAAATAACCACATTTAACCAGCTTAATTTAAGACCTGCAGACAAAAACATGTTAAAAGGAATTAGCCCAGTATCCACACACCCCTAGTCAAAACCTTTACTTTCTTTTAGTACTACTGAAACTCCAAATCATTGCATCCAACAGCAAATATATATATCAGTGTATAT